>CM022772.1:13677665-13710165 GCA_012411365.1 Ameiurus melas
ATAGAGCAGTGTGCTGTAATGGGCGTATGAAACAGTGTGCGGTAATGGGCAAGTATAGAGCAGTGTGTTGTAATGGGCACGTATAGAGCAGTGTGTTGTAATGGGCACGTATAGAGCAGTGTGCTGTAATGGGCACGTATAGAGCAGTGTGTTGTAATGGGCACGTATAGAGCAGTGTGCGGTAATGGGCACGTATAGAGCAGTGTGCGGTAATGGGCATGTATAGAGCAGTGTGCTGTAATGGGCACGTATAGAGCAGTGTGTTGTAATGGGCACGTATAGAGCAGTGTGCGGTAATGGGCACGTATAGAGCAGTGTGTTGTAATGGGCATGTATAGAGCAGTGTGCTGTAATGGGCACGTATAGAGCAGTGTGTTGTAATGGGCACGTATAGAGCAGTGTGCTGTAATGGGCACGTATAGAGCAGTGTGCTGTAATGGGCACGTATAGAGCAGTGTGTTGTAATGGGCACGTATAGAGCAGTGTGCGGTAATGGGCACTTACAGAGCAGTGTGTTGTAATGGGCACATATAGAGCAGTGTGTTGTAATGGGCACGTATAGAGCAGTGTGTTGTAATGGGCACATATAGAGCAGTGTGTTGTAATGGGCACTTAAAGAGCAGTGTGCGGTAATGGGCACGTATAGAGCAGTGTGCGGTAATGGACGTGTATAGAGCAGTGTGCGGCAATGGGCCCGTATAGAGCAGTGTGCGGTAATGGACGTGTATAGAGCAGTGTGTGGTAATGGGCACGTATAGAGCAGTGTGCGGTAATGGGCACGTACAGAGCAGTGTGCGGTAATGGGCACGTATAGAGCAGTGTGCGGTAATGGGAACGTTTAGAGCAGTGTGTGGTAATGGGCGTGTATAGAGCCGTGTACGGTAATGGACGTGTATAGAGCAGTGTGCGGTAATGGGCATGTATAGAGCAGTGTGCGGTAATGGGCACGTATAGAGCAATGTGTTGTAATGGGCACGCATAGAGCAGTGTGTTGTAATGGGCACGTATAGAGCAGTGTGTTGTAATGGGCACATATAGAGCAGTGTGCGGTAATGGGCACGTATAGAGCCGTGTGTTGTAATGGGCATGTATAGAGCCGTGTACGGTAATGGACGTGTATAAAGCAGTGTGCGGTAATGGGCACGTATAGAGCAGTGTGCGGTAATGGGCACGTATAGAGCAGTGTGCGGTAATGGGCACGTATAGAGCAGTGTGTTGTAATGGACGTGTATAGAGCAGTGTGCGGTAATGGGCACGTATAGAGCAGTGTGCGGTAATGGGCACGTATAGAGCAGTGTGTTGTAATGGACGTGTATAGAGCAGTGTGCGGTAATGGGCACGTATAGAGCAGTGTGCGGTAATGGGCACGTATAGAGCAGTGTGCGGTAATGGGCACGTATAGAGCAGTGTGTTGTAATGGACTTGTATAGAGCAGTGTGCGGTAATGGGCACGTATAGAGCAGAGTGCGGTAATGGGCACATATAGAGCAGTGTGCGGTAATGGGCACGTAAAGAGCAGTGTGCGGTAATGGGCACGTATAGAGCAGTGTGCGGCAATGGGCCCGTATAGAGCAGTGTGCGGCAATGGGCCCGTATAGAGCAGTGTGCGGTAATGGGCGTGTATAGAGCAGTGTGCGGTAATGGGCACGTATAGAGCAGTGTGCGGTAATGGGCACATATAGAGCAGTGTGCGGTAATGGGCACGTATAGAGCAGTGTGCGGTAATGGGCACGTATAGAGCAGTGTGCGGTAATGGGCACGTATAGAGCAGTGTGCGGTAATGGGCACGTTTAGAGCAGTGTGTGGTAATGGGCATGTATAGAGCCGTGAACAGTAATGGACGTGTATAGAGCAGTGTGCGGCAATGGGCCCGTATAGAGCAGTGTGCGGTAATGGACGTGTATAGAGCAGTGTGCGGTAATGGGCACGTATAGAGCAGTGTGCGGTAATGGGCACATATAGACCAGTGTTCGGTAATGGGCACGTATAGAGCGGTCATGCGGTAATGGCCGTATAGAGCAGTGTGCGGTAATGGGAACGTTTAGAGCAGTGTGTGGTAATGGGCATGTATAGAGCCGTGTACAGTAATGGACGTGTATAGAGCAGTGTACGGTAATGGACGTGTATAGAGCAGTGTGCGGTAATGGGCACGTATAGAGCAGTGTGCGGTAATGGGCACATATAGAGCAGTGTGCGGTAATGGGCACGTACAGAGCAGTGTGCGGTAATGGGCACGTATAGAGCAGTGTGCGGTAATGGGCACGCATAGAGCAGTGTGCGGCAATGGGCACGTATAGAGCAGTGTGCGGTAATGGGCCCGTATAGAGCAGTGTGCGGTAATGGACGTGTATAGAGCAGTGTGCGGTAATGGGCATGTATAGAGCAGTGTGCGGTAATGGGCACGATACAGAGGTGTGCGGTAATGGGCACGTATAGAGCAGTGTGCGGTAATGGGCACGTATAGAGCAGAGTGCTGTAATGGGCACGTATAGAGCAGTGTGCGGTAATGGGCACGTACAGAGCCGTGTGTTGTAATGGGCATGTATGGAGCAGTGTGTTGTAATGGGCACGTATAGAGCAGTGTGTTGTAATGGGCACATATGGAGCAGTGTGTTGTAATGGGCACGTATGGAGCAGTGTGCGGTAATGGGCAAGTATAGAGCAGTGTGTTGTAATGGGCACGCATAGAGCAGTGTGTTGTAATGGGCATGTATAGAGCCGTGTACGATAAAGGGCACGTATAGAGCAGTGTGCGGCAATGGGCCCATATAGAGCAGTGTGCGGTAATGGGCACATATAGAGCAGTGTGCGGTAATGGGCACGTATAGAGCAGTGTGCGGTAATGGGCACGTATAGAGCAGTGTGCGGTAATGGGAACATTTAGAGCAGTGTGTGGTAATGGGCACGTATAGAGCAGTGTACAGTAATGGACGTGTATAGAGCAGTGTGCGGTAATGGGCATGTATAGAGCAGTGTGCGGTAATGGGCACATATAGAGCAGTGTGTTGTAATGGGCACATATGGAGCAGTGTGTTGTAATGGGCACGTATAGAGCAGTGTGTTGTAATGGGCACATATGGAGCAGTGTGTTGTAATGGGCACGTATGGAGCAGTGTGCGGTAATGGGCAAGTATAGAGCAGTGTGTTGTAATGGGCACGCATAGAGCAGTGTGTTGTAGTGGGCATGTATAGAGCCGTGTACGATAAAGGGCACGTATAGAGCAGTGTGCGGCAATGGGCCCATATAGAGCAGTGTGCGGTAATGGGCACGTATAGAGCAGTGTGCGGTAATGGGCACGTATAGAGCAGTGTGCGGTAATGGGCACGTATAGAGCAGTGTGCGGTAATGGGCACGTATAGAGCAGTGTGCGGTAATGGGCACGTATAGAGCAGTGTGCGGTAATGGGCACGTATAGAGCAGTGTGCGGTAATGGGCACATATAGAGCAGTGTGCGGTAATGGGAACGTTTAGAGCAGTGTGTGGTAATGGGCACGTATAGAGCCGTGTACAGTAATGGACGTGTATAGAGCAGTGTACGGTAATGGACGTGTATAGAGCAGTGTGCGGTAATGGGCACGTATAGAGCAGTGTGCGGCAATGGGCCCATATAGAGCAGTGTGCGGTAATGGGCACGTACAGAGCAGTGTGCGGTAATGGGCACGTATAGAGCAGTGTGCGGTAATGGGCACGTATAGAGCAGTGTGCGGTAATGGGAACGTTTAGAGCAGTGTGTGGTAATGGACGTGTATAGAGCAGTGTACGGTAATGGACGTGTATAGAGCAGTGTACGGTAATGGACGTGTATAGAGCAGTGTGCGGTAATGGGCATGTATAGAGCAGAGTGTGGTAATGGGCACATATAGAGCAGTGTGTTGTAATGGGCACGTATGGAGCAGTGTGTTGTAATGGGCACGTATAGAGCAGTGTGTTGTAATGGGCACATATGGAGCAGTGTGTTGTAATGGGCATGTATAGAGCAGTGTGCGGTAATGGGCACGTATAGAGCAGTGTGTTGTAATGGGCACGCATAGAGCAGTGTGTTGTAATGGGCATGTATAGAGCCGTGTACGATAAAGGGCACGTATAGAGCAGTGTGCGGTAATGGGCACGCATAGAGCAGTGTGTTGTAATGGGCATGTATAGAGCCGTGTACGGTAATGGACGTGTATAAATCAGTGTGCGGTAATGGGCACGTATAGAACAGTGTCGCAATGGGACGCAGTATAGAACAGTGTCGGTAATGGACACGTATAGAGCGGTGTGTTGTAATGGACGTGTATAGAGCAGTGTGTGGTAATGGCACGTATAGAGCAGTGTGCGGGTAATGGCACGCATAGAGCAGTGCACGGTAATGGGCACGTATGAACGTGTGTTTAATGGACACGTATAGAGCAGTGGCGGTAATGGGCAAGTATAGAGCAGTGTGTTGTAATGGGCACGCACAGAGCAGTGTGTTGTAATGGGCATGTATAGAGCCGTAGATAAAGGCACGTATAGAGCAGTGTGCGGTAATGGACGCATGAGCAGTGTGTTGTAATGGGCATGTATAGAGCCGTATACGGTAATGGACGTGTATAAAGCAGTGTGCGGTAATGGGCACGTATAGAGCAGTGTGTTGTAATGGCACGTATAGAGCGTGTGGGTAATGGGCACGTATAGAGCAGTGTGGAATGTGGCACGATATGAGCAGTGTGTTGTAATGGACGTGTATAGAGCAGTGTGCGGTAATGGGCACGTATAGAGCAGTGTGGTAATGGGCACGTATAGACCGTGCGGTAATGGCACGTATAAGCAGTGTGTTGTAATGGACGTGTATAGGCAGTGTGCGGTAATGGGCACGTATAGAGCAGTGTACGGTAATGGGCGCATATAGAGCAGTGTGCGGTAATGGGCACGTATAGAGCAGTGTGCGGTAATGGGCATGTATAGAGCAGTGTGTTGTAATGGACTTATATAGAGCAGTGTGCGGTAATGGGCATATATAGAGCAGAGTGCTGTAATGGGCACGTATAGAGCAGTGTGCGGTAATGGGCACATATAGAGCAGTGTGCTGTAATGGGCACGTATAGAGCAGTGTGCGGCAATGGGCCCATATAGAGCAGTGTGCGGTAATGGGCACGTATAGAGCAGTGTGCGGTATGGGCATCCTATAGCCGTGTACAGTAATGGACGTGTATAAGGCAGTGTACGGTAACGACGTGTATAGCAGTTGGTATAGAGCGTGTGCGGAATGGGACGTATAGCGTGCGGTAATGGACGTTATAGAGCAGTGTACGGTAACGGACGTGTATAGAGCAGTGTGCTGTAATGGGCACGTATAGAGCAGTGTGCGGCAATGGGCCCGTATAGAGCAGTGTGCGGTAATGGGCACGTATAGAGCAGTGTGCGGTAATGGGCACGTATATAGCCGTGTACAGTAATGGACGTGTATAGAGCAGTGTACGGTAACGGACGTGTATAGAGCAGTGTGCTGTAATGGGCACGTATAGAGCAGTGTGCGGCAATGGGCACGTATAGAGCAGTGTGCGGTAATGGGCACGTATAGAGCAGTGTGCGGTAATGGGCACGTATAGAGCAGTGTGCGGTAATGGGCACGTATAGAGCAGTGTGCGGTAATGGGAACGTTTAGAGCAGTGTGTGGTAATGGGCACGTATAGAGCCGTGTACAGTAATGGACGTGTATAGAGCAGTGTGCGGTAATGGGCATGTATAGAGCAGAGTGCGGTAATGGGCACATATAGAGCAGTGTGTTGTAATGGGCACGTATGGAGCAGTGTGTTGTAATGGGCACGTATAGAGCAGTGTGTTGTAATGGGCACATATGGAGCAGTGTGTTGTAATGGGCATGTATAGAGCAGTGTGCGGTATTGGGCACGTATAGAGCAGTGTGTTGTAATGGGCACGCAGAGCAGTGTGTTGTAATGGGCATGTATAAAACGTGTATATAAAGGACACGTATAGAGCAGTGTGCGGTAATGGGCGCGTAAGAGCAGTGTGTTGTAATGGGCATGTATAGAGCGTCGGTAATGGACGTGTATAAATCAGTGTGCGTTAATGGGCACGTATAGAACAGTGTGCGGTAATGGGCACATATAGAGCAGTGTGTTGTAATGGACGTGTATAGAGCAGTGTGCGGTAATGGCGCGTTATAGAGCGGTGTGCGGTAATGGCGCGTGTAGAGCCGTGCCCGGTAATGGGCACGTATAGAGCAGTGTGTTGTAATGGACGTGTATAGAGCAGTGTGCGGTAATGGGCACGTATAGAGCAGTGTGCGGTAATGGGCACGTATAGAGCAGTGTGTTGTAATGGACACGTATAGAGCAGTGTGCAGTAATGGGCACGTATAGAGCAGTGTGTTGTAATGGACGTGTATAGAGCAGTGTGTTGTAATGGGCACGTATAGAGCAGTGTGCGGTAATGGGCACGTATAGAGCAATGTGCGGTAATGGGCACGTATAGAGCAGTGTGTTGTAATGGACACGTATAGAGCAGTGTGGCGATGTGGACACGTATAGAGCAGTGTGCGGTAATGGGCGCGCTATAGAGCAGTGTGCTGTAATGGGCGTATGAAGCGGTATCGGTAATGGGCACGTATAGAGCAGTGTGTTGTAATGGACGTATATAGATCAGTGTGTTGTAATGGACGTGTATAGAGCAGTGTGCGGTATGGGCCGTATGGAGCGTGTCGGTAATGGGCACGTATAGAGCAGTGTGCGGTAATGGGCACGTATAGAGCAGTGTACGGTAATGGGCATGTATAAAGCAGTGTACAGTAATGGGCACGTATAGAGCAGTGTGCGGTAATGGACGTGTATAGAACAGTGTGCGGTAATGGGCACGTATAGAGCAGTGTGCGGTAATGGGCATGTATAGAGCAGTGTACGGTAATGGGCACGTATAGAGCAGTGTGCGGTAATGGGCATGTATAGAGCAGTGTGCGGTAATGGGCACGTATAGAGCAGTGTGCGGTAATGGGCATGTATAGAGCAGTGTGTAGAGCATTGTGTGGTAATGAACCATGGGACATGCTGCTGTTCTTGCAGTCTCTACACATGTTGCTGCTCAGCAGAAACAGAGTTTTCGCTAATTAACTGATAAAATGCTTCAGCGGGGGCGGGGCCAGGCCAGGCGAAGAGAGGCGGTCTATTGTACCACAGAGCTTTTCTTCCCTTCAGGCTTTCAGTGGAGGGCTCAGCTTTGAGTGTGTGGGAACCAGGATGGGTCGACATCATTACACGGCCAATTAAGCTTAGGTCACCGGAGACTAAAGAAAGAGCAGAGCCTGCGGGAGAGACTGTGCCCTCCTCCTCTCCTCTCGTCTCCTCTCCTCGGTGCGGTCCTCCTATCTACTCTTCTTTTCCCACCTGTTCACTTCCCAGTGTGCATGTGCGTATGAGTCTCACTTTGGTTTCATGCTGCAACAGCGTATAAAAAATTTAGCTCTCAGCTTGACAGTTTGATGAACGCACCCTGGAATTGAATTGTTCTTACTGTGCAACTCAGCACCTGAACCGATCAGGCTGATGGTTATGCTTTATTAACAACTTCACGTTAAGCCTGAAGCAACTTGTTTTTGTCTGGCATAAAAACGGCAAAACGGTTGGAGCCAGCTGTGGGTCCTACACGCACAGCTGCTCTGGGACAATGGACCAGGTGAACGTGCAAGCAGTTTTACCCATGCGAAAGGACCTAGTTGGGCTTAGTTTGCATGTGTGGCCGAGGAGCGTACTCTCTCTCTCTCTCTCTCTCTCTCTCTCTCTCTCTCTCTCTCTCTCTCTCTCTCTCTCACACACACACACAGCCAAAACCTGCACCTGGCCTGGAACTCTCCGCAGTCTTGCAGGTGCTTGACTCGCTTTTGTGGTGGTTCCTCTTCAGGACAAAACTACATGGAGGGTGGGGGCTGTGCCAGCTGAGCCCTCAAGCAGAGGATTATGACACCCCCCAACCCCATACACGCACAAGCACACTTTCTCCAAAGTATGAGGGGGCACTGTCAGAGTGGGAGGCTCCAGTGCTAATTGTATGTAATTAGCTCTTTTAATTAGCCAGCCAGGTGCCTGGGGTGCTCTCTCTCTCTCTCTCTCTCTCTCTCTCATATGTATACACACACACACACACTATTGCAATGATTCTCAGTCCTGGTCCTGGAGTACCCCTTCTCAGCATATTTGGGTGCTGTCCTTGCTATAGCACCTGAATCAACTAATCATCAAATTACCAGCTGCTCCAGTGGGTGTCATAAAGCAGGGAAAACACTAACACATGCAGGGTGGGAGAACTCTGAGATCAGATCGAGCCATTAAATACATCATACACACATGTCTCAGAACTGACCCATCAGCTTTACCCCCAAAAAAAAAAAAATCACAACTCACAATAGGGAAACTTTTCAAAAATGTTTGACTCGTGTTTAGGTTGATAAGACAAATGCATACATATCTATTTTTTAATGAAGACATTTTTAAACTTAATATATGTCAGGTGAGTCAGGTGAAATATTTTTTTTTTATCACAGTGTTTCTTCATGTGATAAAAAAAAATAATAATGCAACTAACCTGCATTCTGTTTTCACCAGAGAGCAAATCTGCATGAAAAAAAGAAGAAGCAAAGTTCACACTAAGTATCAATCACACGAAAGATTTAAGGACCACAATGCACTTAATCCCTAAATCCCTTGTTTCGACCATGCATGTGTCCTCTGTGTGTGTATGTGTGTGTGTGTGTGTGTGTGTGTGCAGGATGTATTTACTGAGGGGAGTGTCTATCTTGGGTCTCTCTGTGCTGTGGAGATCCAACCTGCTGAAGCGTTGTGCAGTTACCTGATCTGAGATGAAAGCTGCCCTCTGGCTCTTTGATGGACAGCTTGAATAGGAACACTTACCGCACTGTGATAGATAGAGAGGATAAGGGGAACAATACCAGCCAAATTATAGCCTTCTGGTGTGGGAGTCAGTGGTGTGGGAGTCAGTGATACCCACCCCCCGACACACACACCAGCAAACATGCATGCAAACACTGGAATCCCCGCCTACACAGAACAGCTAAATCTTACCATGGCATGATGTATGTGTGTGTGTGTGTGTGTGTGTGTGTGTGTGTGTGTGTATGTGTATAGATGTACCTAATCGAAAGCATCTCAGCTGGAGACCCTTCCTTGTCTGTGCTCTACACTTCCACTTGATGAGTCTTAATCCAGATTGCATTACAGAGAGGAGCACTGAGAGCGTGTTCATAACAGGATTATAATAGGATTATAATGAGATTAGCAGTTTCTCTGATCAGAGTTCTCTTTAATTTTCTCTCAATCTTTCTCTTTTCTGTAATTCTCATGAACCCCTACATCTCTGTGAAATCATTTTGGAAGACTGGGCTGATAGCACAGTAACACAATGGGAGTCATAGCTTGGTCAAACAACTGATAATATATTTTTATATATATATATATATATATATATATATATATATATATATATATATATATATATATATATATATATATATATATATATATATATATATGTGTGTGTGTGTGTGTGTGTGTGTGTGTGTGTGTGTATGTATATGTACATATGTGTGTGTATTATGTAAAATATGTTTAAATATGTTAAAAAAAAAAAAGACAAAGAAACCAGAAATCAAAACAAAAGTCTTCAACATTTTACTCAAACATTCATGGGATTACACAAACACAGCTCATGAAGATATACACAAAGCTTGTGTGGTTGAAAATAAATATACAAATACAAGCCCAAAGAGGAAGCTTAATTCAAGAGCAAATTTAATCATCCTCGTAACAGCAAAGCTCTCCCACATCCTGTTTACTAACCGCAGCTCCTCGTCAGTTTTATCTGTCCAATCAGTGGTTGAATATGAGACGTCTGAAGTTCAGGCCTCAGAGGAGCTGAATGTTGATTGGTGCCACATCGATGCATGGAAGCCCAATTAAGCAGAACATGATCCTCAGACCCTCCCACTCATGCGCAGGATTGGCTTACGGATAATTGATTAGGCTTGGCTGACCTCCAGGACTGTAGGGTAGCTGAACAGGTAAGGCCAGATACAAACACACACACACACACACACGCACACACACACACACACACACACTTACATACAGTCATGGGAAAAGATAGTACACCTTTCTTCATTTCTCTGTTTTTATTTATAAGTTCCTAAATACTGTAACAATTGTGTGGTCCTCACCAACTTCTGTAAACAAACAGAAAACCAAACCATTTTCCCCTAAAAAAATAAAAAAAAGTAAACCAGAATTCAGAATCCAGACAGGCAATAATAAGTACACCCCGATACTTCAGTACCATGTAGAAGCACCTTTAGCCAAAAGAACCTGAAGTAAGTGTTTTCAGTTGATAAGTATCTCACCTCATTTTAGTAGTTTTAAGTCCAAAAAGCATCTCAATTCAAAAGGGGGCAGTATGACTACACTACAAACCAGATTTGAAATCAATGTGACACCTCTCTGGATTTGGGAGTATTTAAACGAAACCATTTTAGCATTTTAATCCATCTACAATAGCCATCAAATCGACTGACTTTACACGAGAGGAAACTGGTTTCAGCACACTAGGTTGGAGATGAACTTGAAGGACAGCTGTAGATGGACCTTTGTCAGAGACAGCAAAAGTTTCATTGAAATGAGAGAGAGAGAGAGAGAGAGAGAGAGATGGTCTTCTAAGCAAATACAGAATATTACAGTATCCTATTTCAGTCTATTAGAAAAAATAATATGTATAGATTTTGGGAATGTTTGTTACACGGTTGTTGTTTTTTTCTGAAGGTTGTCCTTTAGGTCCAGTAATTCTGCTGGAGATCTAGCTGAAGTCCACGTGAACCTGTTGGATAGGAACATAGAAAGAGCCATTTTAATTCTTTTTCCTTTAATAAATGCTTTTTTTTTTTCAACAGTAGAATTTTTGGATAGATTAAATGTTCAGTTTGTAATGTTTCTGAAAAAACTTAAAAAATAAATAAATAAATGTTTTAGTCCCATGGACTCAGAGTCTCTTCTGTTTAAAATTTTATGTGATGGCCCAGAAATGGGCCCTACCCCAATCAGAACTGTTCAGCTCTATCGCTTTTTCCTAAAAAGCAACTAAAGAGGCAGGAAGTTTCAACAGAGGAGTTGTGGTGCCTCAAGGAAAAGAATAATTGCAATTGTATTTCACTTGTTAGAATTACAAAGTGTTGCTTTAATGTTGTAGAGAGAGGTTCCCATCATAATCATGGCCAAAGACCAACACCAAAAAAATGTCTGGCTAAAGTGGAGAGAGACAGACAGAGAGAGAGAAAGACAGACAGAGAGACAGACAGACAAACAGAAAGAGAGAGAGAGAGACAGACAGAGAGAGAGACAAAGACACAAAAAAGTAAGTAAAAATTTTTACAAAGTGAGAACAGTAAGAGAGTCAAGATGAAGATGCAAGAATAGAATCATTTTTCCGGATGCACCCTAATGCCCCCAGGCTGCCAGCTGAGGTTCGTCCTCCATCCCTCAGCGTTCCTTTCTTTTCTCTACATATTCTGGCAGTTGCAGTTTTAGACGGTTGCTCCATCCCGATAGCCGTTTCACCCCTGCTGAGCGCACCCCATTACAGCCTTGCTCCCTGCACACACTGCCTGACACACTAAAAGCTCGGCCTGGGGAGCGGCCAGGTTAAGAGATGGAAAATGGGGCAGTGGTAGAAGAGGATGGGGTATTTAGGGCACTGATTGCTGATTTGGCAGCAGGGGGGAGAGTGTAGTAATAACAATTGCTTGTTCACCTTTTCTGACTTTTTTTTTTTTTAAGAAATGGAGGAAGATGGAAAATTCAGATGGACAGAGGGTAAGGACAGTGTGTGTGTGTGTGTGTGTGTGTGTGTGTGTGTGTGTGTGTGTGTGTTAAAGTGGAATAGCCAGCTTTGTATCCGCATTCCACTGATTCTCCCTGTCTTTCTTTTTCTATCTATCTATCTATCTATCTATCTATCTATCTATCTATCTATCTATCTATCTATCTATCTATCTATCTATCTATCTATCTATCTATCTCTTCATTCCTACCTTCCTTCCTTCCTTCTATTCCTGTCTGTCTGTTTGTCTTCCTTCCTTCTTTCCTTCCTTCCTTTCTTTCTTTGTCTTTCTCCCTTCCTTCATCTCGTTCTGTTTGTCTGTCTTCCTTCCTTCCTTCCTTCCTTCCTTCCTTCCTTCCTTGCTATCTTTCTCCTTTCCTTCATCTCTTTCTTTTTTTCTTTCTTTTAGTTTTACACTTGCACAGTTATTTTTTTAAATATAGAATTTAGAATAAATTTAGTCGGTTCCCAAAATCGACGTGACGTGGGATGAATAACTGGGTGCTGTAAAAGCGTCACTCAGTGCCACATATCCATGTTAATGAAGGTGGTGTTTACTGATCCACACGCAGCCCCTCCTGCTCATATCAGTATTTGTATCAGTTTTAAACAGATTTCCTGTTCATTGTGCAGAATGTATTTATGTTTGGTGACATCTCTAATAATGTGTACATGAACCCAGAACGCCCATCGCTGTGGTGATGAATTGTTCCACTTTCGCCGTACGTACCCTAGGTTTTTATCCAAATGCATGTGATACATTAAGCAAATCAACTGAAGCCCTGAACAACTTCAAAGCCTGTGTTTGATCTCACCGAACCAGGAGAGCTCAGCGAGCGTTTTGAGATGGGCCTGTTCATTAGATAAATGCGTTTATGCACTTTGAACAAAAGGACGATGCTTTATCAAAGCCTCGCGGTGGATGTGACAGGTTCCTGCTTTAACAAATTCCTGCTGGAAGTGCGAGTTGCCCCAGCCTGAGGTAACTGATATCAGGAAGTGTGCACCATGTATGTGGTGACAGCTTCCCTTACAGTCAGGATGTGGCTGAAAAGAACTTGTCATCTAAGATGGCTACTGGATTCTTTTCTTGCACTTTTCACTGTCTTGGTTCTTCCTGACTGCTTTAAGATCAACATTGGTGTAAGTAATAGGAGAGAGAGAGAGAGAGAGAGAGAGAGAGAGAGAGATTTAATTCAAATGGCATGCACAACAACAGGATTCACCTTCCTTTCCAGTATTATTATACTGCAGAAATGCTGTTTCTTTTCTCCTTAATGTTTTCTTTTCTCCTTTTCTCCTTAAAAAACCCACTGATGGATCTTTACATATCTAATTATCTACAAAGGTCTACACCCAAATGAATACGATCTTAAAGGAAATCTCTAAAACAAATAGTTTATTTTGCAATATTTGTGCTGATTTGTGGTATGATGTTTTATTTTGTTTTAATCCTGAGTTAGCGTTAGAGAGTGTTGGCCTCTCAGATGTCCTATTTCAAACGTAAGATTTTTCAGTGGCGTTCAATGTCTTATGAAGGAGAAATCCATGACAGACGTAATGGGGACAGCAAATGTATGTATGTAAACTCATGACCTCAACTGCATATGATCACTGGTTAGTGTTCTACAAGATGACGAGTACAGTGGTGTTTATGGTAGAGTTAGCCTACCAGTGGGCACACAAATGGCATTGTGGGTAATGTAGGAATCCGTGAACCAAAGTAAAAAATCGATCAACATGTATATGAAAAAAGTTGACTTTGAATTTCATTACAAAATAAAGCTTGGATGTTAGTAAATATCATATTAATGATAAAGATTAATGTGCAAGTCATTCAGGGTGGAGATACAAATGTGCAAGATGAAATTATCTAGAAAACTCATGTGAGAACAGATGTTGATGTCTTAATGACTGTTTATTCTGCGAAGCACTATTCTATGAGGCATTTTGAGATGGCTGATTTAACTACAAGAGGAAATGAAGGAGAAAAACAGGAGAAGTGTCTGGACGCAAACTGTTTCAGAAATAAAGGAGCTGTTGGTGATTTGTGATGGATTGAGAATGTAAGGAGTCATCAGATGTGAGGTACAATCAGTACAGGTAGGGGTGTGGTAATTTACAGGCAAATCACCAGGAGACTCCATGTAGAAAATGAGTAAAAAAAAAAAAAATTATAATAGAAAGTTAATTTTGCTAATTTGGAAGTTCATAGCAAATGTGACTTCTACTGCAATACTGCTGGAAAGGTGCAGGTCTGAATGATGTAAAACCTCAACATTACATGCAATAGTATGCTGAAATTGTCCTGAGTTTTGAGGTTGAAAACTCTCTCTCTCTCTCTCTCTCTCTCTCTCTCTCACTCTCTCTCTCACTCTCTCCCCCCTCTCTCTCTCCCTCTCTCTCTCACTCACTCTCTCCCTCTCTCTCTCTCTCTCTCTCTCTCACTCTCTCACCCCCCCTCTCTCACTCTCTCTCTCTCCCTCTCTCTCACTCTCTCTCTCTCCCCCTCTCTCTCTCTGTCTCTCTCTCCCTCTCTCTCTCTTTCTCAGAGGTCACTGAGTCCCACACAAAGCTGAACACAGCTTCCCCTGTGCAGCAAGCTCTGAGAAATCGTCTCAGCGCCAGCCAAACTTCCAGAATCCCACAACATGGAGAGGAGCCAAGAATTGGGACAGGACAGAGAAAAGGCAGCTGAATGAGTGAGAGAGAAGGGGAGGGAGAGAGAGAGAGAGTTAAACAGAGAGAGAGAGAGAGAGAATCACTGAGCTCTGTTCATTAACCTCATCTCACTGTGCACCCCTGTACATACACCTCCTTAATTTTGGCAGACACAGCGTGAGCTCTAGTAGATAGTGTGAGGAGGAGTAGGTGTGTATGTGTGTGTCTGTGTGTGAGAGCTTTTTATTTTTTCCCCCTATTTTCCTGTGTTTGTGTCCAGTGCTGTTTATATGATTGTTGTTTGTTTTCTGTTTTAATGTTTTGCTGTGTTTGTCCCTATGTCTGCTGGTGCTCTTGTGAGGCGGGTCCCCAGACTTTGATCCACCATGCATGATGTGTGTCTGCCCACTCACTGTGGAGCAGGGAGTTTGTATGATCATTGTGACTGGTCTCTGGACTACTCAGAGCTCTGTGCACAAATGTGTCCGTGCTCACTTTGTGGATCGATGGCAAGGTGTTCTGAATGGTGTTGCCTGCTATTATTGGAGCAGCTTGTGTGGGACATACCAGTGGGACTATGAGCAGCAACGCTTGTTTGTTTGATTGTTTGTAATTGTAATGTAACATAGTGTGTGATAAAGGCACAACAATCCATCCATCCATCTTCTACCGCTTATTCCTTCTTCAGGGTCGTGGGGGAACCTGGAGTCTATCCCAGGGGGCATCGGCCACAAGGCGGGGTACACCATGGACAGGGTGCCAGTCCATCACAGGGCACAATCACATACACACACACACACCCATTCATACACTACGGACAATTTAGACACACCAATCAACCTACCAGAGGGAATCAAACCCCGGACAAGTATTATTATTATTATTATTATTATTATTATTATTATTATTATTATTATTATTATTATTATTATTATTATTATTTATTTATTTATTTATTTATTTGTTTGTTTGATTGCATTTTTTCTGTTGGTGGTGGTAGTGTGTGTTTGGAGGAAGTGTGTCTGTGGTTGGGTGTATTTTGTGTGGGGGTATGGATGTTGTGTGTGTTGTTTGGTGTGTGGTTGGGAGTGAGGGTGTGTGATTAGGTGTGGAGTTGTAGGGTGTGGTGTTGTGTGGGTGTGTTGTTATGTGGGTGTGTTTCTGGGTTTGTGGTTGCGTGTGTTGTGTGGTTGGGTGTGCGGTTGTGTGTTTTGTAGGTGTGGTTGTGGTTTGGTGTATGGTTGTGTGTGCAGTTGGGTGTGTTGTGTGGTTGTGTGTGTGGTTGGGTGTGTTGTTGTGTGGGTGTATAGTTGTGTGTGTGGTTGGGTGTGTTGTTGTGTGGGTGTATAGTTGTGTGGTTGGGTGTGTTGTTATGTGTGTGTGGTTGTGTGTGTTTTTGGGTTTGTGGGTGTGTGGTTGTGTGTGTGGTTGTGTGTGTTTTTGGGTTTGTGGTTGGGTATGTTGTGTGGTTGGGTGTGTTGGTGTGCGGTTATGTGTTCTGTGGGTGTGGTGTTGTGTGGTTGGGTGTGTGTGGTTGGGTGTGTGGTTGTGTATGTTTTTGGGTTTGTGGTTGGGTGTGTTGAGTGTGCGGTTGTGTGTTCTGTGGGTGTGGTTTGGTGTATGGTTGTGTGTGTCGTCGTGTGTGTTTTTGGGTTTGTGGTTGTGTGTGTTGTGTGGATGTGTGGTTGTATGAGTGTGTGGTTGTGTGTGTGTGTGGTTGTGTGTGGTTAGGTGTGTGGTTGGGTGTGTTGTGTGGGAGTGTGGTTGTATGTGTGTGGTTGGGTGTGTGGTTATGTGTGTGGTTGGGTGTGTTGTTGTGTGGGAGTGTGGTTAGGTGTGTGGTTGGGTGTGTGGTTATGTGTGTGGTTTGGTGTGTTGTGTGGGTTTGTGGTTGTGTGTGTGGTTGAGTGTGGTGTTGTGTGTTTGGGTGTGGTGATGTTGTTGTGTGTGTGTGTATGTGTGTGTGTGTGGGGGGGGGGGGGGTGCATGTGTTGTTGGATATGTGGTTGTGTCCACAAGGATAGAATACACATATCCGTCAGTTTTGACCTTGTGGGGACATTTTGCTGGACAAAACAAAAGCTAAAAAAAAACCACAACTATAAGAGACAGAAACTGGAAGAGATATGTTTCCTTCCTGAAGGTAAGGTGTAGCATTACTTTGCTGCATTAAAAAATGATGTCAAGGATAGTAAGACAAATGTGTCAGTGTAAGGATTTGTCATCTGACAGCCTTCTTTCAACCAGGAATGTGAAATTCTTAATATAAATAAATGGATATTAATATACATTTATGACTATAAATGATTGCTATTAAATCACCATAACCCTGACCAGGATGAAGAGGCTACTGAAGGAAAACAATGAATGAATGCTATTTCATTAAAATGTATGTTTATATAACCCAATGTTTAAAAAAAGCTACAATTTAAATTCCCACAAGAACAAAACTGAAACTGTTCTAAAAACAAATGCTTGGCTTAGTTGAAGAGAAGAATCTCAGGACTGGTTTCAGCTGACAGAAGGGCTATGGTAACTCAAATAGCTACTCTGTACAACCATGGTGAGCAGAAGAGCATCTTAAAATAGACCACAGCAGAAGAGCACACCAGAGTCTGCTTCTATTAGTCAAGAGAAGGAATCTGAGGCTACAGTGGGCACAAGATTGGAAAAACCTCACCTGATCTTTCTCCTGGTTTCTCATGAACAAGCCATTTCCAACAGTTGCTATGACAGCCAACTTTAAACATGAAAATGTGACTCCTGCGTCAGCTAAACACAGATACTGTAAACATGTGTTGAAACATGTGTTAATGTAACTATGCAGCAACTGTTGAAGCCCATTTTTTGTATAAATTTTGACTTATCTCAAAATTCAGATTCATTAGACCAGAATTTACACTTATTATCTAAAATGCTTAGACTTATTATCGTTAAGATTTGATGTACATTATTCCAAAATTCTGACTTGTTTTCTCAAAAATACTGACTTCTCAGATCTTTGTCTTATGTCAAGATTTGTTTATGCCAAAGTTTTGACTTATCTAAAAAATTGTAATTATTGTTTTATAATATTGTTTTATGGCACATTTTTTTTTTTTACTTATGATGGACATTTTGACTTATTTGTCTTTTGAGACTGTTTTATACTTATATACTTATACTTATCTCAACATGTTGACATATCCTGAAGTTATGAAATTGTAAAATTTTGAGATATTACTATGTAATCCTAACATGTAATCATATCAAGTAGATTTTCTTTTCCTTTCTTCTGTTTGTTTCATTTAGAGCAGCTCCATACAATACATTCAACACATACACATTTACACGTCTACTTTTCCCCTTAATCCTTTAAACTGAATTGTGTCATTTGAAAGAATTATGGACTTGTGGTAGCTAAATAATGACTAATACAACCTCCAATTTTCAGCAGCCTGACCAATATAGCAACAGTAACTAAGCATTGATGGGCTTTGTAGTTTGGTCATCCTTTGCCATTAGTATTTTGAAAACGAATGTGTTTTATCTTAAACATCCCAACACGTTGCAGCTCTGCCTCAAGTCAAGCTGACTTCAAAAAAGTGTCTCACCATCAGAAATTGTACAAAGTTAAAAAAAACCCATTTCACCATTCAAAATATGAACCGTGACACGAAATAACTTTTAAACGAAATGTAGACTAAAATAACTGACCACCCAACGGCAAATATTCACAAAAAACAGGTAGTTGAACTTTGATTTATGAAGAAAAATTGTACTTTCATAGGCCTGCTGGCTTTAATTATATGATCAAACAGAGCTTGGGGGGAGAGAGTGAAGTGTGGTGAGAAGGCTTTTTGCAGTCTAGTAGGAATCAAGGATGGAGATCAGTGGTCTAAAAGGCCTTCTCGACTGCCTGCACACTGGGAATGAACGCTGCTTTTTAAATGTAACATCCTCCTGGCTGCGAGGCAAGAAAACCTCACAGAATTAATAACTCAACTAAGAAAATAAGAATCCAGCCCAGATCCACTGCTAATTCATGCTTTCCTACCATGATTTTTTTTTTTGGACGCCCCATGACTTGAACATTCAAACCTTTTAGGACTCACTCCATCCAAGAGTCCCGTCAATCTGTTAAAAGTCCCACATGCACATGTACACGCACATGCGCTGTCCTCTAGCTGCACACTCTCCATGGTGACTCAGGTCGATGGCAAAAACAAAGATCAGAACAGTTTTTTTTTTCTTTTTTCTTTTCTTTTCTTTTCATTTATTTTTTTTGTTGAAATGTCACTCACTCACTCTCCCCTTGTCACTTAGTGGTCCGTTTGGCCTGCTCTTGGTGGCCCGGGGGCACTGAATAAAGCACAGCAGAAAGAGGAGGCCGGAGCAGAGCCGCAGGGCGCCATTGTTGCTCTGCTCACACTGCAAACTAAGCGGGAGATGGCAGGACCACAGGGGTCAAATAAAACCGCACAAACACTACAGAGCTGCTGTGGTCGTGGACTAAAAGTGGACTTTTTCTCTTTTTCAGGCTGATTGCCATGACCAAATTATGTTACAGCATTGCTAATGTATTTAAATCTGGTACATCTTAAATCAGTCAAATAATATAACGTACTCCCAAAGCTAATGTTTTATTGGTACTTTTTTAAAGATGGAGTACACAATATTTCTCTCTCTGTGTGTCTATTTTTGCATGGCTTTGTAGTTTGTTACTTTTTGCCATATAGTCCCCATCCAAAACTATTGTAACAGTAAGGCCAATTCGCTTGTTTTTATTCAGTTATTGCAAGCAAGTGATATGCAACCAAATATGAAGTTTTATTTTCTTCAAAACTTATCTGTTCTTATACTTTTGCTCACCTAAAAATTTGGTGGTCTGATACAAAACATTCTCTGTTTTATGTTGTTTAATACATCTAAATGTAAATACCAGGAAATAACAGCTGAAATCCCAAACTATCATTTTTTTCTCAAAAAACTTTTGATCTCAAAACCAAATGTCTTTGGTGTACAGCACCAAATGATAGCCTTGCCGTTCCAATAATTGTGGAGGGGACTGTATGTCTTATGATATCCAATTTGTATTTATGTGCAAATTAGAAATTAGAACTTGTTCAAGGCTTTAGTTGTTTCATGTATAATACCCAGGATTTCTAATTATCAGACTACTACAAATATGTCAAGTTTTGAGGAAAATGATGTAGACTGAAGAGTTAAATCCATCAGTGACACGGGTGATTTTATCAGATTTTTTTTTTTTAAATATACAGAATTCTTCTTTCTGAAATCATGTATAAAGGGCTTTTAAAGTCTCATTCAGTCCACAACAATTTAAATGCTTGGTTTCTAGGAAACTGGAGTCTTAAAAAATATCTGAAGGACGGTTCAATAGATAGTTAAAAGTTCTTAGTTTCCTAACATGGTTCTTCTTGAAAGTCATTCTGACAGTGAAACATTTAGTTGTAGCTTCTACATAGAAAATTTAAATGGTATAAAACAAACAGATGAAAAATTTGAGAAATATTAGAATTAGAGAATCAGTATAGGCTCCCTGTATAGGGCCTGACAGTAAAACCTGATAAGGAGCTGAACTTTATTCAAACATCTGAATGTGGGTTATAATGGCATGCATGTCAATTAAACATCATGTAAAATGAAAAAGTTGTTTAACTTGCCTGAAATATGTTCAATTTACTGTACAGCATTTCAGCATGACGTTGTAGCTACTCTAGTTCAGTGCCCTATTGCCCCCCAAGTAGTGGCAGGTTGATCGGATGATTATTTCTTTGAGAGAATAAAGTGGCTGCTAACTGAGCCACGGCGATTACCTACAGGTAATCAAGGCTGGGACTGGACAAAGCACCCGGCCTGGAGCTCCATCGCCTCTCCTCAGATTCTGTTACCTGTTGTCTATTCACATGGCATAATAGGGCAGTAACCGGAACCAGCCACTAACCAGCCAAATTTGGCTGTCTGTCAAGTTCATTGTTTTGCTCTGAGCTGAAACAAAATACCAGGGGAGATGTGGGTATCAAAGGGCTCAAGGCCTTTAGCCATGACCCTGGAGTGGTGGCAATCCGTGACCTGTACAGCCTCTCTACAATTTCAGAACATCTGAGTGGTAGTTTTACTCCTCAAACAAGTCCTGAAGTTCCTATTAGCTGGATTCTGTTGTGATGGCTCTGAGGAGGGAAAAGAGCAGAAACCCAAGAGATATCTATTTATAGGCAGAAATAATAATAGCAACTCGTTCACACCGCCTACTTGCCTTTTGAGAGAAAGAGAACGAGAGAATAGGCGTGAAAAGATAGAAAGTGAGAAACAGAGAGAAGGGGTGAAGAATGTGTTATAAATAGAGAGTGTGTGCGTGGTGGATCAGGTAAGTAAATGTGGAGCCACAGTGACAGTTTGTTCACAGTCGGAGGTGATGGAGACAAAGCTCCCTTCCTCAGTGATAATTACAGTTTAGATCTGCTTTCCCCTTCAGCTCCAGTCATGTTTATACAACCTGTTATAACCTCTCCCTTCTTTTCCACTCTTCTCCTCTCACAGTTTTTCATCACATCTGACTAGTAGGGGAAATATAAACAGCAGCACTTCCAGCTAATCCTGTCTAAAGTGTTGATGCAATAAAAAAATACCAAGCCGTGTACTTCACATTGGCTTGTGATTGAATACATCTTGAAAGTTATTTTAGAAATATTGCGTACTTGTTCGAGAGCCTTGATTCAATCTGGTTGACTGCTTAAACCAAAAATGTGTAGACATTTTGAAGTTATAACTGCTGGGTTATTATTCAGTTCTTCATCCATGCATTTTCTGTACCACTAATGCTACACACGGTCACGGGGAGAATGGAGCCTCTCCCAGGGGTCTCAGTGGACGGGGTGCCAACCATTTCTTCATCTGAAAGCACATTATTCAGTAGTTGCTATTAATTATTCAGTACTTTTACAGAAACTGATTGAAAATGTGTGTAGTTATGAGAGTGAGGAATGTAAGTCTGGGAATTTAAGGGCTTAAAAGATCTTCTATGTTCTTGTGCTATTTCTTTTGTAGAGAAAAATATACTGCATAAAAATTAGGAAAAAAATAGTGCCTCAGTAGAAGCTCTTTTCCCATGGCCTTCAGTTTAATTGTCTGACAACTATACGGTATGAAACACAGACAGTTTCACATTGTGTCTAGTTGACCTCAATAGATATGTTTTTAGGAATGATTTTCCAATTCTCAACCTAATGGTTCTTTTTTTTCTTCTCACAGTTGAGGAGGCTTTTCCCCCTTACCAATTGCTTTGCCAACATTTCATTATTTACTCAAGAACTTCAGAGAAGAACCAGAAACATAAAGTGAACTGAATTAGATCAAACTGAAGCAGCCTGGCTTTATTTTTGATTGTGCGTGTGTGTGTGTGCATGCAGTCAGATTATGGAAATACAATAGGAAGTTTAAAATATCTTTCTTTTGCGGTGTTTTAATCCTGGATCTGTGCTTCCTCTAAACCAGTTTAGCATTTCTGCAGTGTGGACGGTGTAATAATCAGTGTAAAAGTGGATCAGAGTGGTGGGAGTGTGTGCGCGCTTGTGTTTGTGTGTGCGTATCTTGAGACAGGGTATCACTAACATGCATGGTTCCCTGGTTAAGCAAATCCCTGTCTAGGATTTGCATACTGCTAAATACGTATGAGCACACAAACGTGAGAGAGGATTTGGAGACACATGTATACACAAGCAAACACACACATACACACTTGGGGGAAGCTGAGCGATGGCAGTTACTCAACCATTTCATGAGACCTTGTCATACCTAATTCAACACATGCATCTCATAAGTGTTTCTGTATATTGGTTTGTTTGTGGAACTTGAAGCAACTTGGCGATTCATTCAGGGTGTGTCCCCACCTTGTTCCCAGTGTTTGCGGAATAAGCTTGGGATTCACCATGACCCTGACAGGATAATGAAGATTTCAGTCATTTTCTTCCACTTACATCAAAACCTATTCTCTAAAAGTACTAACTTTAATTATCAATAAAAAGAGAGTAGCATTGCAGCCTACAAATGGGGTCATGCAAAGCAATCCATGGAGTTCATGGTTAGTCTGAAGTATAGCTTTAATCAGAGCAGGTCAGCAGAAATATTGTGAAATATTCAATTGCTCCATGGAGTAACCAGACTGTTTGGACTGCTTTATTGTGTACACTCACTCACACACACACACACACACACACACACACACACACACACACACACACACACACACACTTTTCTCTACATTTAAACTGTTCCACATTACATAGACGGTTTACTCATGGAGGCTCATTTGCAACCTTCTGAGCAGCTTGAGCCAGCAGTCAAGTTAGAAGTGGGGTTTCGGTTCCATTTATAGTCAGAAAGATGCTATTATAATCCAAAGGGATAGTTCTGTTCACCACCTGTTAGTTTTCCAGTGATACAATTATATGTAAACATTAAACCATGTGTTTTCTTGTGTATGACTGCTGTTGCACGCATTATAGTCATGAAGTTCTGGTTTCATTTGTAAGACTATATGGCCTTCACTCTGAGCTCGCTCTTTGATTTCAGCACCTGGACAGCTCCTGTGTCTTTGCCCAAAGGACAGGTTCCCAGCCCCTGGTCCAGGAGAAAACTCCTGTCCTGTACAATTTACTACTGTCCCTGCTTAACAGACCAAATGTAAATAATAATCTAATTAACAGCCCTTACTAAGCATTAAAGCAGTGTGTGGGACATGGAGTACTCCAGGACCAGGGTTATTTTACTTTTTACCTGCCAACATTTTAGCAAGCAGAAGTTTACTGACTTTTGTTGGTTGTATGATAGGGGTCAGTGAGAGAGTTCCTAATTTTACTATTAGCCCATAATGTTTATGATTGTAACAGACTATCTATTTCTGTCAACCATGCTACTATTGATGTAGATTATCTGTAATTTATTTGAATGAGCCGACTGACTTTACCTTAAAGTGCTTCTTATATATTAGTTCAGTATTTTTAAAGAAATACTGTCAAATGGAATTGTACTTCAATAGAAATAAAATGAGGGGAAATGGTTATTTAGAGATACAGCACATTTAACATGATTGGGGTTGGGCTCTGTGGATTGAAGCCAAGGGAATTCAAAGCACTCATGGCTTCACTAAATATATATGATTGCCTAATCTGCTTAAGATTTTAATAGTTTGGATTTCAGAAAAACAATAGTATTAAACTATACTTTTCCATGTTAGTGGGATGGTACTCTTATCTTTGTACCTTGTGTCTTTCACCTGGAAATATGGATAAAGTGTACCATTTAAAAAAATTCATGGTACATATTTGGACCCTATTTAACTTTTAGAATAAAGCTTTAAAGGTACTGTATATTGGATGCACCTTTCTAGGTAAAAGCACCCCTGATGATAGCAATGTTTTGTCTGTATTTATATTTATTTATATATATATATTTTTACATTAAATATGTCCTTGAAAAATCTATCACAAAATTTTAACAAGTAAGAATTCTTGTATTATATTTTTTAAGAAAAGCCAAACCCCACCCTCTTTTCCCCAAATATGTTGGCTTGTGCGAATTCCTTCGCATTTGCAATCATGAGACCATACTGGCCCAGGAGAATAGAGGCCTCCAAAACAGCTAATGAATGTGAGAGGGACAGGGGTGGGCGGACAGCTAGACTGGGCTTCTTTGGGCGAGTGTGAAATGGAGCGTCACAGGGCAGTGACGGTGGTGCAGCTGCGCGTGAGGCCTGTGAAACACAGAGAGAACAATCGAGCTCACTGTTCACCAACCGTACGCTCTCCAAAAGCCCATTAGCATAGGCCGTTCTGCCTGATTAACTCCCATAGCCGGCCAGGGACATGTCCTTTGTCCACTAATCAGCGTAAAACATTACATTAAAGATGGCCATCAAGGTTGCAGAGTGACATCAAGCGACACCTTTCAGTTTGAAACTGTCCATAAAATGTATTTATTCTACCAGGCATTTGAATCTAGTTAAGACCTGTATTCGGCTGCTGGTGTTGTATTTGAATAATTTTATTGATTTTAATTTCATTTTCATTTTCACATTATCTGTGTTACTTTCACATTATCTGTGTTATCCAGATGAGGATGGGTTTCCCTTCTGAATCGGGTTCCTCTCAAGGTTTCTTCCTCAAAAAACATCTTAGGGAGTTTTTCCTTGCCACCGTCGCCACTCAGTGGCTTGCTCAGATGGGATAAACTCCATTTATGTTTCTCTCTGTTTTATATCTGTTTCTCTCTGTTTATCTGTTACTCACTGTTTATATCTGTTTCTATTTCTGTAAAGCTGCTTTGCGACAATGACTATTGTAAAAAGCGCTATACAAATAAAATTGAATTGAATTGAATTGAATTTCTATTTATTTCATTGCTTTTCAAGATAGTGTACAGTACTTTGGCCGACACGTGTCTGAAAATGAAAAGCACTCACTCACAGAACTGTGAAACGAAAACACCCCTAAATTGAGATGCAAGAATATTCTAGAAATAGAAATGTCCATGCTGATGTTTAAACTGAAACTGATTGATAGGATTTCACTATAATATTCCAAAGTAAAAGATCTGTTAATTTCTGATATCAATATGTCAATTAATTTTGATTATGATGACAAATGATACACTCACACACTTGCTTTCAGCAACAGAAATATCCCTGTCAGGGTCAGAGTGGATCCAGATTCTATCCCAAGAACACTGAGGGTAGCACAAGAATACACCCCGGATGGGATGCCAGCATCTACACACACACACACACACACACACACACACACACACACACACACACACACACACTCATTTACACTAGGGCAATTTATCTTAGCCAATCCACTTACTGACATATTGGGAGGTGGGAAGAAACTAGTGACTCCTAAATAATTCATTGTATAATTAGCTTCACAATGGGATTGTACAAGGAACCCTCTCTAATAGGGAAACACTCTGTTGTAGGGTTCTACATGGACAATTTAAGGGTTCCCTCAAAGGGGAAAACTGAACAACCCTTCCTAGAGTAGATTGGTGGCCCTGTTGAGTTTACTGTTGTTTGAAACTAATCAAGGGTATTGATGCTGTTGATATTCTATAATCTATCAAAACATTTTATATGCAATAGGATATTTTCTAAATGTATAAGCTATTTGGAGTCTGCCACCACCTACATACAGGCTTTAAGATTGTGCAGTCCTTGGAGGGCATTTATACAATGCTATTAGTGTACCAAATTCCTTCAGGGTTCCTTGCATAATGACATGTTCTCCACTTCATAAAATGGTTCTACTTGGAGGAAATCACTCCGGTGTAGGGTTCTACATGAACTGTTTAAGGGTTCCCCCAGAAGGACAAGCAGAACAACTCTTTACATTTTACATTGGTAGTTGCATTGAGTTTAGAGGTTTACAAGTGTTATTTTAAGCTAATTAAGGGCATTGGTGTTGTTGCCAAAGGTTTGTGGACACCTGACAATCACACCCATGTGAGCCTTCCCCAAACTGTTGCCACAATGTTGGATGCACATGATTATCTATAGGATGAGTTTGTGTAGCATGTAGCATTACAGTTTCCCTTCACTGGAACTAAGAGGCCCAAACCTGTACCAGCATGACAGTGCTCCTGTGCACAAAGCGAAGTCCATGAAGACATGATTTGCCAAATGCAGACTAGAACAACTTGAGTGTGCTGCACAGAGTCCTGACATCAAGCCCACTGGGTTGAACAGGAATGCTTACTGCACCCCAGGCGTCCTCGCCCAACATCAGTGCCTGACCTCAATAATGCTCTTGTGGCTGAATGAGCACAAATCCCCACGCTTCAAAATGTGTGGAAAGCCTTCCCAGAAGAGTGGAGGTTATTATAACAGCAAGGAATGAATAAATCTTAAATGGGATTTTCAATACATTCATATGAGTGTGATGGTCAGGTGTAAACAAACCTTTGGCCATATAGTGTATATGGTAGTCATCAATTTATAAAAAGAGTTTAATGCAGTAGGAAATTTGGAGTCTATTTGCAGTCTGCCAGCAACTTCACGGTTTCAATTGTGCAGTCCCGAGGTCATTAAGGGTTTCCATGTTCTCCACTTCATAAAAGGGTTCTAATTAGAAGGACACACTCTGTTGTATGGTTCTGAACCCTTGCTTGAGTTTCAGATTGGCAGTTCCTTTCAGTTTAGTATTGTGTGAAACTAATTAAGGGCATTGTTGATGTTGATATATGATTAATAAGGGGAATAATCTGTTGATCGAAATGATCTGTATGCTGTAAGACATGTTCCAGAATTGGAGTCTAAACTCCAGCACTTACAGACTTTAAACTTGTACAGTTCATGGACTTTTCCTTCTGCACCTGCACCGCTGTGTGTGTTGTGTGTTCAGGAACTTGCTGAAGTCTGTAATGAGCTCTGTGAGGCCAAATGAAGAAAAAGTTCCAACTATGCCAGATTCCATGAGAGAGAGAGAGAGAGAGAGAGAGAGAGAGAGAGAGAGAAGAGAGATTATGCCAATGCCTATTTCTCTATTTCCTTAGCAGCCTGTTCACTACTTTTGAGCTTGATAAAGAAACTATCAGGCCATTGACCGAACAGGCAAATTGTGTTTTTGGACATTTCTGGAGGATCGAAGGTTAGAAATTTAATAATGAATCAAATATGTGTGTGTGTGTTTTTTTTAACTGTCATTTGACATTCAACAAGATGCTAAAATGAACTGGAGGAGGGGTGAGGGGCATAAACCCGGTCTCTCGTCTCACTGGGAGCTTGTGGATTAGGCAAGAGGCTGCGAGATTGCGAAACACGCCAACGTGTAATTGCACGATAAGGCGCGCGCGGAATTTATTGGCCCGGTTGCTGTTTCTGCTCCGCATATAATCTCGCGCCTCTCCAATCTGTCTTCGTAATCTTCCGTGGCAGAACCGCAACCAGTGGCGTCAGGAGCGAGGGTTTTTTTTTGGGAGCGCTGAGAAAATATGCAGGGGAGTGATAAAGTCGATGCTAATTAGGGACATTTAGGACAGGTTTTACAAACGGGGGTTGGGGGTACGGGCCAATGATGGCTGCTGTTTCTCACTGGTGAAGTGGGTTTTAGTGCCAGAAAGGATAGACTGTTTGGATTTTCGTGTTATTGGTCAGAAGTTGGCTTTTTTTTCTGGTGTGTGCAGGAAAGTGAACTGGTGAATTTAGCCAGAAAACATTTGTTTCAGCTGCAATTGTTCAACTCCTGAAAAAATCCTAGTACCCTTATCTTTTGTTCCTTTAATATGTAGGCTATTTATCACCTGGAAATGTGGATATAGCCTAGTAAAAAAAAGAAATTTAACGCATAGCCTATAAATCTACTGTAAAAAGTTAGAGTAAAACTTCAAAATATATAGCGGAACAAAAGTTGTATACTTGAAGGTAACAACCCAGAAACAAGGACTAGTACCTGGTAGCTTAGTACCTTTTTTATGACAGTGTATTGATACAGAAGGATTGTTTTAACCTTTAGTCCGATATTAAAGGTAAAGGAGAAACGATTGAGAAGTTTAAAAAAAAAGGTTATTTACTTTATGAAGAAGGTTTGAGTAAATTGTGTGCAGCTTATAGTATTGCCTCTATAGCTATAATTTATATAGTCTATAGTTTAGTGTAATCATCAGTTACATTATTTCTGGTATATAGAAATGCGTTCTGTGATGTAGTTGGATGAGATGTTTTTTTTTAAAACACACACATTTCGATTCAGACGATTTAACCCACATTCTCCACATGAAGTGTTATTCCATTTTAAATAAAACATACAGCTTTATGGAGGGGGTGGGGGTTAGGGGGTCCCCAGATGTAACCCTTCCATTTTTTCACTTAATTAGTATTCAAGTATTAGTGGCCTGTGAGCCCGAGTTTAGCTTTCATGGCCCTCTAATCCTTTTCCTTCTCCTTCTCTTCTCCATTCATCACAAATCCAGCTCACATCCTTCCTCAATGAGAAACTCAGAATGTCATATTTATTTCTTTTGGAGAAAACAAAAATGAAAAGGCGACAAATATGCGCATTGTGCAACAAAAAAACTGCATGTTATGTGGAAACAAACGGGAAGATTTGAATGTAACTATTGGAAAACATGGTTGGATTTTATATGCGGAAGTGGTTAAAAGTGATGCTCCTAGGAGGATTTAGACGGTGAAGTGCAACTTGGAACTTGAATAATGTGTTTTGTTTTGTATGCGTTTAGTTTTCACTGGATCATTTTTATTTGAAGAGGTCCTGATGTTTTACTGACCCCATCCATCATCCCCCTAAACACGCACCAATGACAAGTCCGGAACAAGCTGAGGGTCTCTTTCTTTTTCTGTTTTTCCTTTCTTTTTTTCTTTCTTTTCTTTTTAACTTATTGAAAACCTCTTTTCAGGAAAATACCTAAGCGACTTCTTTATATCTTTAGTTTAGACAAGGTGTTTATACGAATATCTTTAGTTTGTACAAGGTGTCACGTGACATGTTTGTTTGCACTTTGAAATAATAGCCTGAAATTATGGGATAAATTCACGCACCGTAAATCCTTTTGACCCTGCTCCAGCTAGGCTATTTCATAACCGACGCATCATTTACTCAATCCCTCCAGTATCATTTATGTCAAATACACGTACAGTAAGCGATCCAACAGCAAAATTACTGAACCTACGAAAGAAATCATAAAAAAATTCTATCTATGCGTAAGCAAAAACAAAATAATAACTAAAACAACAACAACAGATTTCCATCAACACAATTTGAACAACTAAGTAACGTGTTATACCTACATTATATTTATACTAAACGTGAAATTGTTAAGAAAAAATCGATTAGTAAAATCTATGTTTTTTTGTTGGTAAAATACAGTATGGGTAATTTGATATCTTAACAATGACATTACATGGAATAAATCATTTCATTGTTAAGACAAAATGCATTTGCAAGTGTAGCCTGCAGATTATTATATTATGGCAATAATGTAACATACAATCATTTTAATAATAATAATAATAATAATAGGTAAATACAATCTTTGTATATCTGTTACAGACTACACTGGATTCTAGAAACATAAGATCACGCAATATATTTACAAATTTGCATTTAAGCTTGTTTATTTACTTATCTATAAGCTCACAGCGGATTTTTGGCTCAGGAAGTGCTGGATCGCACTGGAGTCGGCAGTCATGCAAAGATCAAATTAACACCAGAATAAGAGCAACAGCTGAGAAATTTATTCGTTTCATCCCAACGCAAAAAAACCTTTGCTTTTCTATTTGCAATAATAATAATAATAATAATAATAATAATAATAATAATAATAATAATAATAATAATAATAATCAAGTGAAAAATGAATTAACGAACTATTTACAGTTTGTTCAGACCTATCACTTTTTTTCCTCTATCATATGTGCACAATTTACAAGAATGAAAAATACAACGACCAAAAATAAAATAAAAATAAAAATTAAATTTAAATACACAGGCTCAGTCACGTGTTTACAAACCAAACAATTGTGGGTTATGGACAAATAAAATACCCTTTAAAATATAGGCGTTTTCACTCTGGATTTTTCCCCGTCGTTTCCTGTGTATTAAAACTTGGATTTCACAGATAATAATCATTAAAAATATTTAAAACTCTTAAGTTTTCACAAAGTGATCTAGATTGTGTAAAGGCTGGTATCCTTTTCGATTTTCATATTACATATTGGCCTAAAGCTATTATCTGAAATGTAGGCAAATCGGAGAAATGAATTTCTGTTGATATGACAATACCAATGAACCAAGGCTTAAATAATAATCACCTTTAAATTTACAACAAAACATTCTGTACAAAAAAGCAGGTATTTATAATCTAAAAAGAGGTAAATATTTGGTTACTTGTTTGTGAATATATGTGGTTCAGTTTAATGATTTTGCTTCTTTCTTTAAATGTGCGTCAGTGGGACGGTTCCGTTAATGGCAGCGGCAGTGCTCTGATAGTGCTGCGGCAGCGCGTGCAGTCTGCTCTGAACAGCCGCGTCTCCAGCCTCCGCCGCCGGTAAGTACATGCTGATCATCTCGCGCAGGTCACCGGGACAGGGCGCACGGGATGCGGCGCCGAGGGGAGGGCTCGCGCTCGGCTCGGGCTTCACGAGCGATCCGAGCGTGCCGACGCCTCCCGCCGCCGCCGAGACAGAGCTCTGGTGCTGCGTGTACGGCATGGCAGCGTAGGCCGATGGCGAGGCGCTCACGTAGCTCGGAGAGTTCGACATGGGGCTATACTGCAGCGCGCTCATGTCGTAGCGGTGCACGGACTGCGCACTGGCGGCGTGCTGATGGTGCGGGTGGTGGTGTCCATGGTGATGCGGATGGTGTCCGTGATGGTGAGCGGCCCCAGCGCTTGCGTGCTGCCCGTAGGCTAACTGCGCCTCCTGCATCATGGCTGCGGCGGCGGCTGCTGTATACGCGCCGTTTGCCCAGCCGTTCACGTGTGCGTAACTCGCCGCGCCTGCTCCGCCGCCGTGACCCACGGGACTCTCTAACCTCTGCACAGTGCTCATCCCCAGAGTCACACCGCCACCGCCAGCAGAACTTGCGAGCAGCCCGCCGGCCAGGGAGTATTTGTCCTTTTTAAGCAGCGTTTTGGTCTTTCTGCGTGGCCGGTACTTGTAATCCGGGTGCTCTTTCATGTGCATTGCGCGCAGACGCTTCGCCTCGTCAATGAAAGGCCGCTTCTCCGCCTCGGACATGACCTTCCACTCGGCCCCAAGCCTCTTGCTGATCTCCGAGTTGTGCATTTTGGGGTTCTCCTGTGCCATCTTCCGCCTCTGCCCGCGGGACCACACCATGAATGCGTTCATGGGGCGCTTGACGCGCTCCTGGCTCAGTTTCCCCGGAGCGTTTTGGCCCGTGTGCCCCGCACTCGTGTTCGTTTGGGGAGGCGGGGAATGCAAGTCCGTCTCCATCATCATGCTATACATTCACCTGGCTTTAACTTTCGCACTCAACACGCGAGAAACATTCACTCTTGGAGCCAAGCAGCGGCGTCCCTGTCCTGTCCGCTGGCACAGACGCGTAAAAGAAAAGGTTCCCCACAGAACAAGGAAAGGTATACAATCCAAAACCGATACAAGTCGCTATTTTCTTTACCTTTCTTTTCAGCTTTTGAATTTCTCATCCAGTGCCGTGGAAAAGCCTGTGAGCTACTTTGTGCGACGCGGGAGAAAAGTTAGTAGCAGAGCGGCCATATGATGCGCTTTGACAGCCGCTAAATGAGAACGAAGCGACCAATCACGTTCGAGCTGGTGACTGATTTGCATGGCGCGCGGTCACGTGACCTGAACTCAGCTTCCACTCTCCAGCGCTCTGAAGGTAAACAGTATCCTACAAAGCCACGCTGTCGTGCGCATTTTGGACAAATTACATTCAATTGATAAAGAAAGAATATTCCAAAACCACAGAGTTGGACTAAACCCTTACTCTTTTGAGAAAAAAAACTAAGATGCTGTATACTTTGTAATTTCTCTTTACTATTTACTAGCAACTATGGCAACTAATTTTGGGACAGAGCTAATTCCTTAGTGTCTATATATGAGGATTTTCTATGAATATAGTCTACTCAAGCAATTAGAGAGAAAGTGGATCATGTTTAAACAGGTCCTGGAGGAAGTTAAGATTATAAGAGTGAATGCAACACGGTAGAAGAGCCATAGACCAGTGCATGTAATTTAACATTATTATTATTATTATTATTATTATTATTATTATTATTATTATTATTATTATTATTATTATTATTATTATTATTATTATTATTTATTGCTGTTGTTGTTGTTCTTGTTGTTGTGTATTGAAAGCATTTACATCTAAATCTCGTTCATCCAATACACCCTTGGATAAACCTGAAGCTTCAAACTTTAAACATTTTGCTATAAAGTACATTCTTGGCAGTTTTCTTTTATTTACTGATCTTAAGTGC
>CM022772.1:13715165-13722665 GCA_012411365.1 Ameiurus melas
CCTATCCCTGCTGTTAGCTTGGGAATCTCTAAGCCCACAGGCCTCTCCTACCCAACCAGCAAGCAGAGTCAGCTTCACAGGATCAGCTGAAGCTTCTAGAAACAACACGTTAGTGCACTACGGGGGTTAACACTATCAAAGGCATTTTTCTCTCTCGCAGGCGATTCGCGTAAGCTTCCTGTCACAGCAGCTGTCAGGTCTACTGCATGGGCCCTGATTTGACAAGGCATATGGATGCTGCCATAGTTGTGACCTATCCAGAGTCTCTATATACATGTCTCTCAGTCATGATGTTTGACGCAAGCAGGGATGTGAAAAGCGAGGTGACGAAGCCGAAGCAAGAGAATATGTTTTCTTTCACGGTTTATGCGCGAGGGTTTAAAGAATGCTTTAAATCCTTACATCTCAGTATCTTGAAGGTTAAGAGTGACAGAAACTTTATTTGAAGTGAGTGTTCTGAAGAATTGACAGCAAAATGGATTAGTACATAACCTTCAAATATAAAAGTACAGTGAAACTGCATGAGAGAAAATAAATGAATAGCAGAGAACTCAATGTACTGTAAGCTTCATTCAGTGCTGAAGATGGTGACAGCTGAACAACCTGTTGATACCTCGGTATGCTATGATCACTGGGGCAACATTCATAGACAAATTCCCTGATCCTAGCCATCACCATTAGTTTGCCTAAATTGTCATTTTCCCACTTGGTTTTGTTATTCTTCTTTTTTTTATATTGCTCTTGATCTGTAGAAATTTCATGCTAGATTTCACTTTCCAGGTCTTGGTTAAAACATGTAGTCTTATTCAAGACAGTAAAAAAACCATGGTCTCCTTGCAAAATTGGAACAGTTCACACGGTAAGATGTTATGGGTTAAGGGTAAGATTATTGTCAGGGTTTTAGTGTTTGTCCGTATTCTTAAAACTTCATTCGTTTGCAATCTAAGGATCCGAAATGCAACCACATTGCCCTGTTGTTCAAATTCATATAAATCTGTCATAAGAGATACGAGGTTTAAAAAAACATTTTATATCACATCTCATCATTCCATTAATAATCCAATGAAAGGTGCCAGTTATGGTTCTTTAAAGTGATGCCATTTGATTTAGTTTTCCTGAAGAACCTTTTAAATTGATGGATCTTTGACCGTTTTTGACGGTGCCACAGAGAACTAAAAAAAATGTTTCCCATTCTAAATGTAACAATTATGGTGGAAAAGAATTATTCAGTCTATTGTGGTAACAAAAAAAAAAATAGTTCTTCAGGGGACAAAAAATGGTTCTTAATGAAACCATAAATGCTTCCACTCTAAAGAACCATTTCTAGCACAGCACAAATTATTATGATGCACACCTATAGCACACCTATAGCACACCTTTAATAAAAAAATAATCTTGGTGTATCCTGGATTTACAAGTTCCTAACTCAATATGGTGATGGGTTTGTAATTCATTACAGTTTGGACTGCTCAATTCATAAGAAAAATGATGATAATTAAGGATGGGGTTAGAGGCAGGTGACATCTTCATGTGTATGAATCGAAGCTCTTCACATTGTCCTCATCTGAATTTGTACAGTTTTATAAAAAGAAAATTCCTTATCACTAAACAAATAATTACCTGCGTATATAGGCGTATATAATACCTTAAAAAATGCCTAAACACTCATATTAAGCAGCTTCTGGAACAGAATGGTGTGCATTTAGAGTGTATGATTTCCATCGAATGTTTACTAAGAACGCTTTGATCACCATATGGAATCAAGTCTTCCCTCTTTGTCTAAAACAAGAGAGCGACCTCCTCAGACCCCCCAAAATTATCAACACATAACGGATAAATAAAATAGTTTCCTTTGTCAGTTAATCATTACACCATTTCTGATTGATACCTAATGACCAGGATGGGATTTTGGCAGCTTGTGAGACCACTTACTCAGAACAGCTCTGTTAATGGTCCCAACAGCCTTATTGTATTCAACTACATCTGCCTTCTGGAAACACATCTATAATTAGTCCCTGTGTCACCCATTAGGAGGCTAATGGACTTTGGCTCTAATGAGCATTAGACAAGGCATAGGCCCTTGCTCAGGTCTTAATGTAGGGGTCTAGTAACCCAGGGACAGAAGATGGACTGGGAAAGAAAAAACAGCTTTTTGCAGTAAATCCTCTGCACAATGGTTATTATGCAGTATGAGAAAGGAAGGGATCATTGGTCAACCACTTTGTAGCTCATATTGGTAACCTAATTCAGATGTTAATCAGGCTACCGGCTTGTGCCTGTGAGTGTGTGTGTGTGTGTGTGTGTGTGTGTGTTGGAAAGCAAAAGGACTGATCAGAAGCCTTCTTTGACGTGCCCCAATGAGCAAAGATCTCACTTCCAGTTCTTTGCCAGTTAATAAATGAGAAGTAAACAGATGGAACAGGAACCATGTTGCTCTCTGTTAAGACTCTTTGCTTATAACCAGGGTCCAGGGGTCATCAACTGGTAGTATCAACTGGTAGATCCAAATGAGCAGAACTAATCAATCTATCAAAACTGGCCATAGTTCAGCACCTCCATTAAAAAAAAAAAAACATAATCCATCAAAGATTCTATAGACGATCCTCTGTTATGGCGAAAAGGATAAAGTAAAAAGTTTTCACAAATGCTCATAGATTTTCACAGAGCTTATGAAAAAGATGAAAACAGAAATGGAACCAAATGAACTGTACTATATGACCAAAAGTATGTGGATGTCTGACCATTTCAGCCACATGTGGGCCTTCTACAAACTTTGGCCACAAATTTGGAGGCACAAAATTGTATAAGATGTCTTTGTATGTTGTAGCATCAAAACCCCATTCTCTAGAACTAAGGCTCGAACCTGTTCCAGCATGACAATGCTGCTGCGCACAAAGTGAGGTCCATGAAGACATGGTTTGTCAAGGTTGGAGTGGAAGAACTTGAGTCTCCTGCACAGAGCCCTGACCTCAACCCCACTGAAAACCTTTGGGATGAATTCAGTTGGCAACTGCACCCCCGGCCCCCTCGGCCCAACGTCAGTGCCTGACCTCACTAATGCTCTTATAGCTGCATGCACACAAATTCCCACAGCCACATGCAATCATCTAGTGGAAAGCCTTCCCAGAAGAGTGGGTGTTATTATAACAGCAAAGGTGGATGAAATTTGGAATGGGATGTTCAACAAGCACATGGGTTTTATGGACAGGTGTCCATATACTTTTGGCAATATAGTGTTAGTGTTTATTCTACACAGTTCAAGACATTTATGTGTTCAAAGTCCAGTGGCACAAGTTAAAATTGGCACCAGTTGAAACAAATCATAATTATCTAACGGACTTAAGTATCAACGTAATGCATTGTTTGCACCATAATACACAAGCCATCTGTCCCCTATAAGACAACTACCAACCCTGGAAATTGAAGGTTATCAAGGATGTCCTCTGAGACATGTGAAGCCAGCCAACCACATTTTCCCTCATCCACATCCTCATCCTGCATACATAAACCCACAGATGCCCATGATTGGAACTTGTAGACCTTCACAAATTTTACTAACCATACAATCATAATTCAATTCAGTTCAGTTTTATTTGTATAGGGCTTGTAACAATGGACATTCAGCTTTACAGAAATATATAAACTCAGGATATCGATTTTAAATGTATGAATATGTCCCTAATGAGCAAGCCAGAAGTGACGATGGCAAGGAAAAACTCCCTGAGATGATATGAGGAAGAAACCTTGAGAGGAACCAAACTCAAAACAATGCAATTATAAATAAATCCCTTCTATAAATTTTCGAATACTACATGCTGAAATAGTACAGTTGTGGAACCAGGAAATTCATTGCAGTTTTCATATGAAGTCTGTTTTGTTGAACTTCTCCACTGTTCACTGCTGGAGACTTGAGTGCAAAACTGTTTGTGGCAATTGCAGTCCTAAAGCCATCATACAATTTGTAGAGAACCTAACAATTAGGTTACCAATAATCAAAACTGATCTGCAGTAACTTTTTCTCACCCCTTCTCCCAACACCAGCTCTTCACAGATCAGCAGCTCTCGACTTCTCGACTATCATCGCTTATAATCTTATAATCCTTATAATCCGTCTACAAGGGTCGGCCGCCCTCACCCAAATAACCATAATCTCATTATACCTCCTATGAAAGTTTCATATTTATCTACTGATTTCAAATGAAAGTAATAAGGCTTCTCACCCACCCCCCCTCTGATCTCTGCCACCAAAAACCCTAATCATATTTCGCCCCTATCTGAAAGCAATCAGTAATTGTGTGTGCAGCCGCAGAATGAAGCACAGCAGCAATAACGGCCAGCAACAGCGAACGCCGCCGGTGCAGCTGGGCTAATTAAATTAAAAACGATGCTAACCCTGTGGCTATAGGCACGTCGCATTCATAAGTATTCCCAAAAGCGGGGTTATATTGTAATGGATGTTGAGGTGTTTGATGTTGAAGAGTCTTGATAGCGGGTTACTGTGGGATTAATGTAGAGATGGCTGGTAGCAGTGGGTTGGAGAAAACCCTCAATAAGCAGTGGTGGCTAGTCAATAGGGGCAGATATTTAACAAATGTTAATCTTCATAAAGTCCTCATTGACAACTACATACATTTTAAGGTCTCTTGAAACACTAATTCAAGCCCCTGCTGATAATAACCATGTTACAAGTCACTGTTGATCCTAACCATGCTAGTTGTTATGTAATCTGTTATGCAATTTTCTCACCTAAATTTCTAAATCATCCTCTCGTGTCCATTTTCATATAATCATTTACATAATATAAAGGAAAAAAAGCTACAGCATGTGAACTAGAACTAAAAAAAGAGCTGACTGTCAAATGCCACATGACCAGCGGCAATGCGGAGTCTGTCTGTTTGTGGTGTCTAAAGCCGCTAATCTTGTTTTTGCCCTGTTCTGACAGCGCTGCAAATTAGTGCTGACATGCTAACAACACATATGAAACGCTTTTTAGCCCCCAAAGTCAAGCCACACTGACTCATGATGACCTCAGTGCTCTCTCTTTTTCACTCTCTCTCACTCTTACTAGGGCTACATTAACCATCAATGACATCCTCCCTTTCCTCCCTCACTCTACTCTTCTCTCCACCAGGAGACTACCCCAGGCCCCTACTCTTTTCCTTTTGAGGATAAAGGGCAAGGGAGAAGGGGAGCCAGCCGGGGCTGAGAGTGAGGCCTCTCAGCTGGGTGGCCCTCCTTCAAACCCTTCCTCTTCTTCCTCCAGTCTCCAAGCACCATAAATGAGGTCATCCAGTCCATTTCCTTTTCAGGCCGACAACCAGCTGCGTTCAAAGTCTTAGCCCACCATACCTGGCCTTTCCTTTTCAGCTGCTCCACACACACATACACACATACACATCTCTCACCCATTCTCATCCCTCATTAATGCTTGAATAAGGCACCTTGGCTGGCTGTTAAGATGCTTTTCACCCCACACCAGAGAAAGGATGGAAAGAAAGTAGTAAACAGAAATGGAAAGATATTGTTTGAGATAATGATATGAGAGAATGAACTAACTGCTTCAGACTTCGTAATGAAAATAAGAATAAGAAATTGTTCTTCTTATACAATGCAATCTTGCACAACTTCAAACAATCAAGCAATTCTATTCAATTCATGCAAATTATGATGTAAGTACGAACGCTAGCCCCACCCCCTTGACCTTTGTAACTGATTCTACAGCCATGCAAATTGTTACAAAATTTCCAACTATGTTGCTACATTCGCTCATTTCAAAAGTGAAAATAACTGATACAACGCAAAGTATAAATAAAAGCTGCTCTTACTTAACGTTTATGCTAGCAAATTTAGACGTCTCAAATGTGAATATGAAAATATTTCCATTTAAGGATACTTTATTTAAACGCTTTTCCAAACACTCTGAAAGTCTGATTTTAATAGATGAAACAAAGATTTTTCAACTAACCTGATGAATTTAGCTCAAAATGATTGATTTGGAAACTTCTTTTACTTCATACTCTTAAATGTATGCCTTAAAATGTACGTTTCAAACACCAACAAAACACCAAAACTAAAGCCAATAGTGCTTTGATACACTGCTATTGAAAGTTTTAACGCATACACATAACATGTGCCTGACATGCTGATTGAGTTCACTTCAAATGTAAGATTCATATAACAAGAAAATAAATCTGCAAGGCCAACATCAACAAGATCAAATCATTTAAGGTCCCTTAGCATTCAGTCATTTTGCTAATCTGATTTCGTCTGCTGTGGTGGTCCCCTCCTTCCTCCCCACCCCACCACCCCCTTGACATTTCTGGAACTTTCTGATGCTTTCCCCTCCCTCTGTGAATCCTCCTTCTAACAAACCGCTTTCCCTCCTCAGAAGAGGTCTTCAGTTGTCTGCCACTAACCCAGTGCCCTTCGACCCACCTCAGAGAAACTTCAAGACCCCTCTGCTTCTGGAGGTGGGGCTGTATGGGAGAGACAGAGAGAGAGAGACAGTAGAAGAAAAAGACACAGAGAGATCTTTCGTCCATCTTCTTCCCTCTCCACAGGATGACGATGGATCAGAGAGGGGGGCATCTCTCTCTCTCTCTCTCTCTCTCTCTTCTGCCTCTCTCAGCTCCTCCAATACACACACTTCTTTGCACCTTCCACGTCTTCGGCTTTGCCTCCAAACCACGCCGGCGTTCCGAGCAACACAGGATAGATGAAGTTCCATCGGGAAAGATGCATCCTTACTCGCTCACTCCGGAGCTCTAACCTGATCCCGCCCAGACCCCAGTCTCTTTAGGCAATGGAGTGGTTTATTTAATTTTCCACTATAATGGTGAACTCTCTGAATGAAAAGCTGGTTGTGAAAAAAAATGAGGTGAGAGAGAGAGAGAGAGAGCGAGAGAGAGAGAGGAGAGAGAGAGATGGAGAGAATGTGAAACAGCATTGATCAACAAAAGAAAAGAGAATGTGAGGCAAGCAAGAAAAAAGAAAAGAGTGAGCCCAGAGAAACAAAAGCTAAAAGCTACCACTATTTTGATTCACCCAGTACCTCCCGCCTCCCCTGTTTTTTTTTTCCTCTTTTTAAAATTACATCCAAAGTGTGATATCTATTGTGGTGGGAAATGACAGCGAACAATGTAAGCAGGGTCTTGGCAATTTTCACAGGGGCTTATTCACGCAGGGACAACTGCTGCTGTACATTCAAGCCCACAAAACGCTTCGATAAAAGGCGCATTGGAGGGGGACGATGGGCGCTCATTGTGAAGGACAGTGTAAACAAAAAAGGTAGAGAACAGGCCTGGACCGAGCGAGGGGATAAAAAAAGAGCCATGCTTTATTCTCATCCGGGTGGGTGTTTTTGGAGGGTGTTTTTGGAGGGTGAGTGCGTGTTGGTTTTGCTTGAGCGTGGCCCGGCCCTCTGTGATCACGCCAGCGTCAGACTGGGAGGCCCAGCTGGAGTATTTAAAACCGAGTGGTTTCAGAAAGAGAAAGAGAGAG
>CM022772.1:13725165-13750165 GCA_012411365.1 Ameiurus melas
GCCAAGTGTTTTTGGACTTACTCTGTGGTAATCTGATCATTTTAATCCCATCTGGATCCACACTTTACAGGCAGATGCTTTTATTTTCATTGGAAAAAATTGTTTTTGCAATACTACTCCTCTCTCAGTTAAAACACATATCTACATTAAACACTTCTGAGATCACATAATTAGAAGTTACATAATCATAAACTCACCTATGCACCTGTGCATAATGTGACTCACCAGCTTAGCTGCCTCATTTATTTTGATTTCATTTATTTATTTATTTTTTATGTGACCATGACCACAGCTTGCTATGTGTTTGAATAAATTTTTGAATCAACTATTATTTACTCCATTAAAGTCAAATTTTAGAGTTTGATATTTGGACGCATTTATTGCTGTTGTTTTGTTGCTATCAATCTGTCAAAATGGTATGAATGAGTCCCTGTTTGAGTCGTAACAGGAGGTATATGAAAGAGAAAGCAGCTGACCCACTAATATACAAGGTCCCTGGGCAGAATTATGTAACATGACCAAGGTCTTGCCATACATTATGCACCTTTTGATTTCCTAAGGGGCTCCCAGTTCTACTTGAATGGCTTCTCGCTCACTGTGCAGTTAATATGAGGTTAGTGAAGTGGGGGAAGTGGCAGAAGTGCAACAGGTGGAGGATATCAGCAGTGTATCGTATGATTCTGTAGTGCTTACCAGTGCATTGCCAGGGTCTAAAGATTTGGACAAGGCTGACTGGCCAGATATAAATTGGCCAGTGTTTGTTAACGTCAACATATGTTAGGCAACAAAGGTGTTTTGTTTTGGGGTTTTTTTGTTTTTGCAGGAACCTTCTGGAGAATATAGGAGAATATACAAATCTCCTGTTTCTTCACACTCTCTTGAAGTCTCGAAGTTGGTCTAGTGTTTGAGGTCCAACAAAATACTGGACAAGTGGTTGGTCAAATACAGCATCATACACTCTCCCTCTCTCTGTCTCTCTCTCTCTCTCTCTCTCTCTCTTCTAAACACACACACACACACACACACACACACACCCAAAGAAACCCATTTCAGAAGCTCAAGGAGAATTTTTCCAACCGACTTATATATATATTATATATATATATTCAGAATTCACTTATATATATATTATATATATATATTCAGAATTTGTTCAGAAATGTGTATGTTCTATACAGCTCTCAAAACAAATTATATCCTCATTTGTTTTGTTGACAAGAATCGTTCTTAGTACCCATCTAAACCATAAAATTTTGCTATAATTGTAGATAGTATAGTTTTCTGAGATTATAAAATTATTTTTAAACTATTTTTCTTTTACATTTGAATGTTGTTTATTTCAATATGGAAAACCCTAAAAACCAGTTTGAGAATTAATTATTACTTATTAATAATAATAGCATCAAAGTATCAAACTTGTGCTATTCAGGAAAAAATATATAAGCAAAAAGTAAATAAGCTAGCTAGTATACTAATAACCTAATTAATATATTAAGTCTGGATTTCATTCAGTAGTTCATGTTGCTTTTAATGCCTTTAAAAAAAATTATTTCAACAGATCAGTCAACAGATCCTTTTGTAGTGTTAGACATTTCTAAAGGTTATTATGATGTACATCCAAAGGAAATTAATTCAAAAGATATGATGATGATAATGATGATGACAGTTTTACAAGTGGGTTTGTTTTGGGGGGTAGTTGAGGTTGTTTTTTGTTTGTTTGTTTGTTTGATTTTTTTTTTATGGTATTCCACCTTAAAGTTATCATTGTCAGCAAGATATGGATTTATGATCTATAAAGAAGCTAGTTGGGGGATAGGCAGTGTGATATATGGAATTTTACAACAATTTAAAAAAAAAAAAGGTGTATACAGTGTGATGGTAAATTTGTCTTGGAAAAATAAAAGGTTGTAGTTGTATCCAGTGAAATAACTCTCATAACAGTTCAGTTATTCAGGGAGACACTTTAAGTACTGCAGGTTTCTGCAATATTTGTATTAATACATTTTAATAATGAGATCATTGAATTCATGATTCTGATTGGTCAGAATGTGTCGCTCTGTTTATATAGTTTCTATAGTTTCTATATAGTTTCTATATTAACAGCTAATTCACAAAATCTAAGACCAAAAAACAGGATCAACAAATTAAATCAAATTATTGTTATTCAACCAAGAAAAATGGAAAAATGTTGATATGGTGCTTGATATGGCTTTAAGAAAACATTTATTTTACATGGACATTGTTTTGGACAGAGTTATGGACAGTGTCTCCAGTGTCAGTGCTTTGTCACATTCATTTTGTATGGGAAGCCACATAACTCAAAATCTGGTCCAAACTGAGCTACTCAGAAGAACCATGGCCCAATTGATATGCGCAACCTACTAGACAGCACAGCGTGGGTGGGTTTTAATCACACTGCACGGACCAGTATGGACCTCCCAGCACAAGTAACAAGACCTGCGTGACGAACTGAGCAGCACAGCGCAAAATAAATAATTTGGTTACTTACAGCCATGCAAATCGGCTTACAGTTACATGTTCCTGCTCTTTAAAGAGAAACAATTTGTATTTGAATACAATTCAATGAGACCTCTGAGTTTTCTTATGCTCGTAAACTGTTTTCTGCTGTGTCTATTATTGATTCTTTCAAGGGCTTCGTCAATTCCGTTAAGAATTTTAACACTTCTCTAAAAAGTTTTTCTCCTAGCCCTGTTTGGCATCTCTTATTGGAACTGTTGATAGCAGTAGCCTAAGAATTTTAAAGCTGAATTTTGTGGAAGAATTCAAATGAATTTGTGGGTCCAGTGGGATCAGCACTATGCTGATCTTCTGATTAGCTCAATTTGGACCAGCTTTGGAATTGTTTGGCTTTCCATAACTTTGTAAAGTTCCACCACATGAAAGTCTTCAGGACTTTGCACCTTCTGGTTTCTCTGTAACAGGACAAGCTAGGTTTTTCTTTGTAGTCTTTTTTAAATTCATGAGTAACAAAAGAGAAATAAAAAATCCTTTCAGATACTGGAAAATAATTCACTTCAAGGTGCTAACTGTACCTCCAGGTCACACTACACTAGACCGTCTCAATCTAGTATTTTCAAGCGTCGAGTCATAAACATAAGGTCTGTACAATCAATGAAATTATCAATAGGTAAGTCATGCGCTTACCTTTTTTTGCCCACTTGTTGTTGTTAGATAATTTTGGAGTAAGAAAGTTCAGCATGAAAAAATCTTGAAAAAAATTAATGGGTGATAAGAAAAAAATGCCAGGACCTTTTGAGAATGAGAGACAGCGAGAGAGTGTGTGTGTCTCTGTGTGTGTGTGTGTGTGTGTTATTGACAGTAAGAGTAGCAGAGTGGTGGGGTTGCAGTGAGTGTTGTCTGTAATCGTTGTGATTATAGCCTTTACATCCTCTTCACCCTCTGAAGCTGCGAGAGTCGATAGAAAATTGAGACCCTCCCCAGACTGAGACGAAGACCCTATTTTATCCCATTTCTCTCCCTCTTTCTCATTCTTATTGAAGCACACTGATGCACAACAGTGCATTTGTGGTCCTGCCAGGGATCAAGTCTCATGCATATTATCTACTAAAGTGTAGGGAGTCTGCCTCTATCTCTCACTCAGACAAAATCATACAGACAAGCATGCACGAACACACCTCTTGCTATTCACCCAAATCTTGTTATTGGATCTGCCAAACCACAGGCCTCGCTGCATTACAAAGCCCCTCGACCAACTCAGAGAAGCCCACTAAGTGCTCGGTCCTGCCACAAAACCATGTAGATGTCCATGTAGAGGAACCCTATCATCTTTACATCCAAGTAAGCATCCAATTGGTGATAAAATTACACATCTTGTTTACTTTGGATCCCATGCAAGAATTTAAGAATTCCGCACAAGCAGTGTCCTTGGGGTTCATACAAATAAAGTTGTGAGAACAACTATGGTCGCTACAGTCATGTCCTGAATTACTGGAATCCACAAACATAAACATATATTCTTAGGAAAACAAAAGTTTTCTCAAATACTACCATTTTTTTAAACCATAGTTATGATTAAAAAAAAATTAGCAGTTCTGACATTAATGTCACTTGTAGATGATCTTATATTAGTAGGTGGGTGCGCTCTTTGATTCAAACTTTCAATCGAATTTTAAATCACTGGCCATTGCAAAATATTGATTTTGGGTCCAACAATCATTTATGTGTTATTTCAGATGTATGTTTTTGAGGTCACTATGTTGTTGAAAGATCCATATAGCCAAGTTATAACGTCCACAAAAGTAAAATAGTTTCAGTCAATAGAGGAAGCCAATAAACGTGCAATATTAGTTCACGTTATGAACAGGTTTCCAATTTCATTCTACATTATACCTATATATCTATATCTATATTATATCCTTCTGTTCTAATCCAGTACTGCCTTGGCTGTACTGTAATACTCTCAAGAGTAAAGATCATCACATCAGTCAGCAACTGTTGAAGTTGTGACAGAAATTTGGCTAAATACTTACAAAGATAATCATTAAGTCTAATTCAGAACACATCATAAAGAGACTGAAATAGTAAGTAGTTACAGAAAGGTAAATGTTACATAACACTAATGTTACCTCGCTGACGAGCCAAATATTTTTTGTTCACAAGAATCTGTAGAGACATCGATATTGTGATTGAGTAAAAGAGATAGAGAAATAATGTGATTGGTAGTTATTTATATTCTTTGTTTCTTCTTTTTTTTATCCTGAAAGCTAAAAACAGAGTGCCTTCAGAGCCCCTTAGTAAATGCTTGGTCCCCTATCCATTGACGTCTCTGCTTACTAAACAGCTATAGATTTCCACCAACCCATAAGAAAAAAAAAACCTGTTTATCTACTTCTGGCCAATCAGAAATATACCTTCAGACATGATTCAGAAGGTGTTTCTGACCTGGACTAAAGTGTTGCCTTATATGAAACCTCAAAGCCAATTCTGGAGAGGCCAAGGAAAATATATCTAGTCTGAGATCAAAGTGTGGCGTAATTGGATGTAGCATGGTGTTCTTTTGTCTGCTAAAAACACACCCAAGCAGACAGCTACAGCATCACTGCGAAAATTAGCTGCAGCCACATAAACGTTCCAGAAAAACGTCGCGTCTGAGACATTCCTGTGCATAGTTCGGTCTAAAGATCTATGCTGAATTTTTGGACTGGAAAGACACTGCGTCTGCAGATGCCAAGCGTTCGAGGCATAACCAAGTGCTAAGCTACTCAGGTTTGCATCAGACGAGCCTGAGGCGAGTCCTTCATCTTTCCTGTGAGTGCAGATCCCTGCAGCTCAGAGATCAGTGATTATTCTGCCTCGACAAAGCCAAGCATCTTCAAAGTGGGACGCATCCGTAAGAGAGGTTTGAATGAGGCTGTAATGAGTAATCTGGGACAGGAAGGAGAGCTAAGCTTGTACACGGTTTGGAGGATGACTGGGAAGATTAGGGAGCTGACACTACTGCTGGAGGCAATACGTGTGTGTGTGTGTGTGTGTGTGTGTGTGTGTGTGTGTGTGTGTGTGTGTGTGTGTGTGTGTGTGTGTTACAAAGACAAGAAATAAATATGGAGAGCAAAAAATAAAGACAGCAGGTCCTTCACATCAAACTCATAAGTACAGCTACACACGCACAGATGAAGCACTCTCATTTTTTCTCCCCAAACACCTCTGTCTCCATGCGCACAACCACACACAAACACACACACACACACAGGGCCCACGATCCTTTGAACTTCCACTCGACAAAATGTTCCATAGAATCAATGAATAATTTGGCCAGGTGTCTGTAAAGAATGAGGGGAAGAAGATAGATTGGTTGTGCACGGGCAAATCTTTGAGGACGTCCCTGTGTTTAGATAAAAGCCAATGCGATAGCCGAGAGTGAGGTAATAAATGGCAAAGAACGCACATTTACATTTCCTGAGTAACAATAACTTCCAATAAGTCCCTCACTTCCACAGCAACAATTAGCAATGGTATTAGTGATCTAACAAAAATCACTTCGACTAGAGAAATCCTCTATTCTGATAGAACAAAGGTTCCCGTTTAATCAACATCCATAGTACACTTACTATTGGTAAGTAAGAATTTTTTTTTTAAATAGACTAGTATATGGGGCATTGTAAACTACTGTTTATGACTTCTTCAGGACATTCACAGCTATTTATGTATATCATGTAGGCATTTATATTATAATTATATAAAAACTCACTTTACTCACTTTTCTGGAGGAAGGCTGGGTTTTCAATTAAAACTTGTAGAGAGGTCAAAGGTCAGCTGTGACAAAGGTATTGAATGTATATCATTTTCACACTAAAAACAATTTAAAACACAATGTAGATTTATATATTTTGATTTCATAATGAATGGAACTATACTTAGGAACTGTGCTTGAGTGAGGAAGTAAACCGTGTGCCTGAGGTAATGTAAAAATACATTATCAAACTGTTTCGAGATATTGAGCTTTCCTCATATTGAGCTTTCTGGTTAAGGTGCTTATACTGAGACATATCTCAGAGTAATACTTAGAACGAAAAACGAAATAATTATGGAAGGCTTGCTTTTGCTTTTCTGATAGTCTTTTGAAATGTTTGAAAGCATTTAGTGTCTTTTCACTAGGGTAGGTAAGTGTGACATAAATCTGAAATCAGGAATATAATGTTCAAAAATGTAATCTGATCACAACCGCTTTATCATCGAAAGACTGCAAAGAAATAATGTGTTCGTGTTTACAGGCTTAACAGAACGCACAATTTCATTTACACAGTAATAGAATTCTTTGGAAAGATGGCGGAAAAAAAATAAGAACACAATAAGAGAGAAACTGATGAAGGCGTCTCATAAATCGTGGCATTTCTTGCAAATGCTTCAAGAATTTTATGGTTCAGCACCATAGAAAAAACATCTTCAATAAGGGCACAGCCTTCTTCATCGGTGCTCCTTGGAAATTAAAAGTGGTGGCATTTGAATTTTCACATTGGAGGGTGAGGATTGTTGAAAGGTTGTTGGCTGGATGTGGATGTCCTTGGGCTGGGAAATTAGCAATTGTAAGACTAGGGGAAGTGGGTGAGTGTGTATGTGTGTGTGAGTGTGTCGAAGGGCTTAGAAACAGAAAGGTTGTACAATGGCCATGACAGGCATATGATTTAATGAAAGAGAATGACTGTTCCGGAAACTTCACTAGTACTGCAGAAACGCAGGAGAGAAAAGAAAACACACAGTTAGAAATAAGGTGGTTTATTCTGGATGCTGAGAAAAACGTATGTTATGATGTAAGGATGTAGGTCTGATGTCAAAGTATGATGGCGAATGAGTTGTAAAAATGCTACATTTTCATTTATAATATAAAGTGTATAATCAAACATTTGAGCTTTTTATCATCATCATCATCATCATCATCATTATTATTATTATTATTTTATTATTATTATTTTTTATTATCTATCGAGTAATTTATGACCTGAACCCATGAAAAGAAATGAAAAATTGAAAGTGAAAGTAGGGCTATTCCTCAAATAAAAGTGTAAAAATTTCACTTTTACATTAAATAAATAAGCAAACAAACAAATAAAGAAATAATAATAATAATAGTAATAAGCACAACAACAACAACAACAACAGCAACAACAATAATAATAATAATCATAATAGTAATAATAATAATAATAATTATTATTATTATTATTATTATTATCATAATCATTATTATTTATTATTATTATTATTATTGTTGTTGTTGTTGTTGTTAGCATCAATAAATATTGTCAGTAAAAGCAAAAGATCAGCTATTAATAATTATGAAATAAATAATACCAATGTAAAAATATATATATATAATAAAACTCTTTCAAATAAATACAAGTACAATAATTGAAACAACAGGCTATTAAAAATATTATTTAAAGGTATTATGCCAGTAAAACTAATGAAAACATTTAAAATTAAAAGCTACTGAAATCAGAAGAATGTAAATGTTTTTAACATTGAGTCACAAATGAAAATTAATACAAATCAATTTGCAAATTTGAAGGAAAATGTGGGTTAGGGCTTGGGTGTGATTATAATCTAGACCATTCTTACAAATTCATTTGTATTGAATTTATTAAATTCTTATTTATTTCTTATAAATTCATTGTATGAAATTTAACATATACTTTGCTTGAATTTGTCTGATGTTTGGATGTTTATTTTTTCAGTAAAGAGCTAGTGAGACTTATGAACAGTGGGAACATGGTTAGCGTGTCCATATAAATCGGTGTGGATTTAACTGGATGTTTTTTTTTCATATAGTTAATAAATAAAGTTAAATTCATGGGTGTGTATTTAATTGAACAGACTGGTATAAGAGTGACGATCTTTAAGACTTTATAGGCCTGAGTGATTTTTTTTTTAATGGAAATGAATTAATTACACTTATAAAGATTTGCTAAAATTATTTTTAAGTCACTAGTCACATATAAATCCCACAGCCATGTCCAGATTCAAAAAATTTTCAGGTTTCAAGGACTTTTACCTCCTGGTGTTGTCAAATCTATGCCACATGGACAAAACACAGACTTTGTGATACTACATTTCAACAAGAAAATGGCACCCAATCCCTAGCTCAATTAATAGGCATCATGTGGCATTTTTCGTCATGTTAAGCACTGACATGTTCATTGTATTGGTGCAAAATTCATAGTATTACATCTTGGGGCAATTTATCTGTATTTGAACACTTCACCCTGACCTGCCAATATAAAGACATGACAGTTCATCATAAACAGTCATAAACAAGCATCAATCCCAGATGAGACAAACAAACCATTTGCTTTTAGTCTGTGGTTTACCAAATCCTCTGGTATCCATGCCATAGCTACACGCATTGATTTAGATAACATTTTTCACACAGCAATGCTCTAACGGCCAATAATTCTTGTCATACGTCCTAGGCTGACTATATAGAACTGTCAGTCCAAAGCAAACAGCAACGGTGGTACTACTGCATGACAGACAGCTGTATTGATCATCAGTCAGAGTGTGTCTGAAGGATCTCATCTCTACTGAAGGGGGGAAAAAACGCAGGCCCTCCAGTAAAGCTGTTGTGCTGCAGAAGTATGGACAAGGCTGAATTTCTCTGCATAGCCAGTACATCTGTAGATGATAGATTGTACAATTAAACAGTTGAATTTAATTGTCTTTGGGTATCTTTAGGTTCAACTTAGTTCCATCAATATTAGCCTATTCATAAGGCATCTTGTAGCAGTAGGCTAACATTATGGGTTGTAGGGTGCTGGTTTTTTTTTTTATTTTTATTTTTTTATTTTTTTATGAGCGTCTGCCACATGAAATGTTTGCGCCCGGACTCTTCACAGATCTCGACAATGAGGGAGAAAATACTGAGCTTCAAAACAAGTTGCAGACGCAGCTACAATAACCTTCAGATAGAAGCAAAACCCAACATCCCTCATGAGGTCATTATTCACCAAACACTTGTGAACAATGAGAACACATACTCGCTCTCTTTCACCTGAGTACAAGACCAATTTGTATGTATTTTCCTGGACTCCCTTTATTTTAGTCTTTCTCTGCTTCCTTTTGCTACCCTCCCACCTTTCTCAATCTCATTTGATTCCTCTGCCTACTTTCCCCTCACCCTCTTTTACCCTTTCATCCTCTTTTGCTCAAGTTCTCTCTCTCTCTCTCTCTCTCTCTCTCTCTCTCTCTCTCTCTCTCTCAGCACCTCTCACGGTTTGCAATCGTCTCCTCCAAGGTCTGCCTGCACAATAGCTGAACAGCAGATTTGCATTTTTGCCTGCCGCCTGTGTCTGACATTGTAAGAGTGAATAAGAGTTCACCCTCCAGGCCACTCACCTCTCTCTGCACAGCTAATTACAGCCTTCACAATTAGCATGCTAATGCTAGTCACAGCATGAATGTCATCCGCCGCTAATAAAGCCTTGGCCTTGCAGCTAACTGCCTGCCAGCTAGTGTATTATCCCATATTATCCATTCATTTGTACATAAACCCATTTTAGGCTAATTAACTTTGGCTTATGCTTTCATTTAAAGTAAAAAAAAAAAAAAAAATTGGGTGACTTGGTCAAGCAGGCTAGCTTAGAAAGCTAGTCAAGACTATTATTATTTGAAGCTCAGCAATCAACTTCATCTAGGTTAAATAGAAGCACTTCATAGAAATGTAATATACAATATGAGCTAGACAAGATAAAAAGGTTTCTTTTTGTAAAGGCAGTAAACCTTTTTCCTGGTTAGGACTATATTGTGTGATCGTTAAATTGCAAATTGGATGAGAGACGTGGGTTAAACTATGACAGATGGGGATTTGATGGGCTAAAATGGTTATATAAGACTCCCTGTGGACCAATCTTGTGTGTATACTTTATTTAAACCACTATTATCCAGACACTCAATCTGTTTTCTCACATAATTCTGTTTTCCAGTTAAACAAGTCAAAGATAAACCCAGAAGTGGAGGATTTTATGCTATAGGCTACTATCTAGTGGATTGCTAGAGTAGTAGTAGGCAAATGAGAGTCGACACATTGAGTCATCAGGCATACGGTCTAACAGCTGCTTTTAAAACATAATAGATGTTGTTCAACTGTGTTAGATATATATACAGTATATATACAGTATCTCATAAAAGTGAGTACACCCCTCACATTTGTGTAAATATTTGATTATATCTTTTCCTGTGACAACACTGAAGAAATGACACTTTGCTACAATGTAAAGTAGTGAGTGTACAGCTTGTGTAACACATACAGTACGGCAATCTTCTTATAGCCTAGGCCATGTTTATGAAGAGCAATTCTTTTTTTCAGATCCTCAGCGCGTTCTTTGCCATGAGGTGCCATGTTGAACTTCCAGTGACCAGTATGAGGGAGTGTGAGAGCGATGACACCAAATTTAAAACACTTGCTCCCCATTCACACTTGAGAACTTGTAACACTAACAAGTCACATGACACCGGGGAGGGAAAATGGCTAATTGGGCCCAATTTGGACATTTTCACATAGGGGTGTACTCATTTTTGTTGCCAGCGGTTTAGACATTAATGACTGTGTGTTGAGTTATTTTGAGGGGACAGCAGATTTACACTGTTACATAAGCTGTACACTCACTACTTTACATTGTAGCAAAGTGTCATTTTTTCAGTGTTGTCACATTAAAAAATATAATCAAATATTTACAAAATGTGAGGGGTGTACTCACTTTTGTGAGATACTGTATGTGTTTGCCCAGTTTAAAACAAAAATCCAGCCAAATCCTATCACAAAAAACATACAAAAGGACTGAAGCTAGCTCAAAAATTCAGACATTGGAAAAAGCAGACATATTTTTCTCAGCCTTTGTATAGGGCACAAGGTCAACATGGTGCACATGCATTTCTCATGCAAGATTCTGGTTCTTATATTAAATTAGATATTATACAGATATTATATATTTATGAAACATTGTACAGTGGAAATTGTTCAGTACATTATAAACACACTCTATGCACTGCAGAAAAAAACACACAAGAAACCATCATAGAAATTCTAATGGTTTTCCCTACAGATACCATTACAAACATTACCATTACCATTATTGGTCCTTAATGGTATCCACTAGACCTAACATGCCACCAATAGAAGGCTACAAATTACCAGTAGAGGCCCACAGGGACCATTACAGTCCCCATTAAAACCAATACAATTCCCATTATAAACATTCAAACCACTACAAATTCTATGAGGGTTTTTTTTCAGCAGGTTGTACTCAAACTGTGCCTTTGTTTGCACAATTTTGTTTTTTTGATTATTTGCTATAAAACAAGACTTTGTCTTCACTTAACTATAACATGTCATGCAGCCTACATAATATTTTACACTATCCATCATCAGCCTGTGTAAATGCTCATAAGCAGTATTGGTTCCATGCATGACATTTTATATGTTACACAAGCATATAAGTAGTGCATTATAATATCTGTTCACAAGAACATGGAAGAACATTGCCTTTGACAAAAGAAGAATGTATTGAAATCAATCTCATGGATTATGGCTGGATTGGGAAACTGATCGGGAATTCAAAAAGACTGGAAGTATTGCAGGCCAACTGAGAAGTGGATGTCCACCAACATCCATTGACGAAAGCATAACGGACATGGTGCTGGAAAAAATAGTCCCCTATGTATGGAGACTTTTGGGACACCCGGTATTTATAAAGCTTACTTTATTTTAAGATTAGAATTATTCCTATGTTACCAAACACAGTAGCAGGTTTGTTTGATTTTGAAAAAAAAAAAAATCAGGAGTCACCCAATCCAACCAATCAGGAGCCACCACTGATCGTACCTATTTAATTAGCTGATTTTGGATATTAGGTTTTTGCTTAGTTGGAATGGAAACCTCCAACTATATAAGGTCTTTGTGGATAAGATTGGACGCCCCCTTAGATAACAGATCATAATAACACCTTAAGCATCAAATGTGTAATATGTGTATTATCATAACTCCAGAAGATCATTCATTCAGCTCAGTGAGATGCACATCACAGATAAATCACTCTAGCATGACATATGGAGAATTCATTAGCAATTTATTGCAGTAATTTACTTAAGACTTGGCCTGTTCCATTGAGGCACAATTATGTGAAGCATCTGCATTGTTTGGTCTTGCTGTCTTTCTCTGGGCTAAGTGGAATTTAGTGTTTTGTACTATCACATCTACATTCTACTGGTGGTCAATTTGGTCAATAATGTAAACATATTAAACTTATTACTATACATATAATGCTTTCATTTGGCCAAATGTTACTTACCCAAAGCACCGACAGCTGTGGTCAAGAAGATTCTCTTCTATGACACTATTGTTCCTTTCACCCGTAATTCTGCCATACGTTACAATGAGCTTCGGGCTACAAGGAGGCTCAGGTGACAGCAGGACACAATGACCTGTCATTTGTAATAGAATTTAAAAAAATGTGTCACCCAGCATTTGTAAACCTGTCACCAATTGGCCAGATTAAGTGAGATGAACCTCAGCCTGATGGAGGGCGAGAGCAGGGTATTAAGAGTACGCCGGGCGTGTGTTGGGTGAATAGGAAATGAAAGTGGCAGAAGGACTTTCATGTGATTGATGCATTTTTGATGCATTTCTTAATATCCTTTCAAAAAGGCCAAAGAGCCTGTTGAGAAAGAGGCAAGCAAAGAGGGGAGGGTGTGTGTGTGTGTGTGTGTGTGTGTGTGTGAGAGAGAGAGAGAGAGAGAGGGAGAGGGAGAGCCAGAACAAGGGAACATGAGAAAGGTAGTGTGTGTGTGTGTGTGTGTGTGTATGTGTGTGTGTGTGTGTGTGTGTGTGTGTGTGTGTGTGTTTTCCAGATGGAATTAGAATAACATATGCACCCAATACCCCTGTTGAGCTCCACCGTCAAGGGCAAGGGTGAAGAGTGTGTAACAGCATGCATTCATAATAGGTTATATTTTCATGTTGACGCCCACTCTCTAACCCAAATCCAAAAAGCAGCTCCCACTTCACAGAAGGCTTCTTATAAAACAGAGAACAAGCGAGTACAGCTTAATGAATTCATTACTAAAGCTTTCACTGATGTCAGGGGGTACGGGCAATGTTTTCAGCATTGTCATTTGGTCCGAACTTGGAGAGGAGACAAATCATTTGATAACGCTTTACATTACAGTGGACTAAACTGACTTTATTTGCTGCATTAATATAAATAACTGGAACAACCTTCAGCATTAATAAGTAAGGTAAATAAATGAATGAGCAATGATATTAAATGCTGTTTTCTCATCTAAATACTGGATCAAATAAGTAAAATAATGAACAAATGCTTTATGGTGGTTTTTTTTAAATTAAATTTATAAATAAGAACAAATCCATCATGAACTGATTCTACATTGAATCTGTCCATTAAAATTATAATTATTATCTATCCATCCATTTTCGGTACCGCTTATCCTTACTGGGTCGCGGGGAACCTGGGTCTATCCCACAGTTACACACGCACATACATTTTATTTATTTATTGTTAAATTCTCTTGAATTATTTTCTATAGCAGCTTTTCCTCCAAGACCTCTGGTTTATATGAATTCGCTCATTCTAACACATTACTGTTTTTATAGTCACAGCTAATTCATACATAATCACATATTCTAAGCAAAACAATATATGGGTTGAAACAACATTCTATTTAACAAACAAACACATATTATCACTGATATGATGACGTTTACTTACCATTTATGGAAGGAGTGTCAACAGAAGACAGAAGACTTTAAGCCTTCCAGTTACTGGGTAACATGACAAGCTTGTTTTTATTAATATATTAGTTTCAAGAGAGGGAAATACAGAGAGGCTGGTGAGGGAACAATTATTTTTAGATGTGTTCTGTCCAGGGTGTACCCCGCCTTGTGCCCGATGCCCCATGGGATAGGCTCCAGGTTCCCCACGACCCTGAAGAAGGAATAAGCGGTAGAAGATTGATGGATGGATGGATGGATGGTGCTAACATTAACTCCACTTCACACTGGGTTGTATATCACCACCCCATCGTCGGTTTTAAGTGTTGGTATGTAAACCCACTGAACAGATCGAAAAACATGCTGTAATTGAATTTATGGGGATTTATTTTTAATCCTAGTCATAACAGTTCAAATGCAGATGTATTTATTTAACATTTAAAGAAAGTTCAATGAATACAAGTGTTACTTAGTTAACATTGCAATAATGGTTTATTAATGCTAAAGGACAGATCAGCCATAACATTAAAAACACCTGCCTAATATTGTGCAGGTCCCCCATATGCCACCAGAACAACTCTGACCTGTTGAGGCATGGACTCCATAAGATCTCTGAATGTTTTCTGTGGTATCTGGATCCAAGACGTTAGTAGAAGATTTTTTAAGTCCTGTAAGTTGTGAGGTGGGGCCTCTATGGATTGGACTTGTTTGTCCAGAAACTCCCACAGATGCTGGATCAGATTGAGATCTGCCGAATCTAGAGGCCAAGTCAACACCCTGAACTCCTTTATCATTTTCCTCAAACTGTTCCTGAACAATTTTTGCAGTATGGCAGGACACATTATCCTGCTGAACGATGGCACAGCCATTAAGGACTACGGTTGCCATGAAGGGGTGTACTTGGTCTGCATCAATGTTTAAGTAGGTGGTACGTATCAAAGAAATATCCACATGAATGCCAGGACCTGAAGTTTCCAAGATCATCATACTGCCTCTACCAGCTTGCCTTCTTCCCATACTGCATCCTGGTATCATTTCTTCCCCAGGTAAGCGCCGCACACGCACCTGGCCATCCACATGATGTAAAAGAAAACATGGTTCATCAGACCAGGCCACCTTCTTCAATTGCTTCACGGTCCATAAGCCCCATAAGCAGCAAGCTGTGATGCACTGTGTGATCTGACACCTTTCTATCATAGCCAGCATTAACAGTAATTTGTGCTAGTAGCTCTTCTGTGGGTTCAGACCAGACAGATTAGCCTTCACTTCCCATGCACATCAGTGAGCATTGGGTGCCCATGACCCTGTCTCAGGTTCACCAGTTGTTCTTTCTCGGATCACTTTTGGTAGGTACAAATTATTGTATGCTGGGAACACCCTACAAGTACCTCCAGTTTTGGAGATGCTCTGACCCAATCATCTTGGCCCTTGACACTCAGATTGTTACACTAGACCATTTTTCCTGCTTCCAACACACCCACTTCGAGAACTGACTGCTAACAATATGATATTTTTCCAAATATCATTCTGTTTCATCAAAGGAATTGTTAACAGCTATTTAAATGTTATGACACTCAGTGGCACTCAACCTGCAGCTTCCTCACAACATATAAAGCCCACAGCCACAACACTCAGTGAAGTAAAACTTTGGCAACAAATAGAGTACCTCAGGCCAAGGAGACACCGCTCCCCCCAAATGCTACCTACTGAGAAACTCCTGTAAGATTTCAGCATGGCTAAATTAATTTCCTTTTCTCATGCAGTGACACAGCAGTCTGAACTGCTAAGGCACCCTGTGTTGTGTTTCTCAGCATGGGAAATGATTGTAGCATTATCCAGGTTATTGAAAACAACATCCCTGAGGAAACAACAAAATAATTCCTGTGCCTTCTTGGGGAATAATTGATCAGCATTGCTCACACTTGTAAATTTATAAGAATTTCTACATGTACAAGAATCCTACAACGTGAGAAAAAGTTTAAGATTATAAATAAATTGAAAAAGAAGACTCACTGTTTTTACAACAACTTGGACACGTTTTTGAAAAAAGTTTAAAAAAAAAAAAAAAAAAGCAATCCATGGGTGGTGTTTTTCTTGGGGTGGGGGATAATAATAGTTAAAAAAAAGTAAATGGCTGCCAAGATCTTGTTTTAAACCAAACAATTTGAAAAAAATCTAATCTAATTTCTCAATACATTGGCTATGACAAACAAAGGGAAAATATAAGTGCAGACAGTATACAGTGTCTACAAAGTACAGAATTATTGTTGTTGTAACATATTGGATATTGCAAAAATTGGAAAAGGGAAAGGCTTTATGGAGCGCATAACAGCTTTATCAGGTGATGAAAAAATATGAATTGCAGATACTGTAAATCAGAAATGAGTGCTTGTGTCCTTCACAAATACTAAGAAAATGGGAAATTCTCCATTTAGTTGAGACCTGGCAACCCTGCTCACCTGTCTTAACCATGCTTAAATTTTCATAGAAGTTGACTTATGAATTCTTTTAAATGTTGAAATTGTTCTGATGTTGTTGAAGTGCTGTAGGATGTACTGTATCTTTCCCCAACACTGAACATTTAACCATTAAACTGAGCATTTTGTATTCTTCTAAAAATAATCTGTCATGCTTTTCACAACTCTATTGAAGAAAAAGTCCAATTTAAAGGTAATACTTGACAATAACAGTACGTGAATAATCATAGACCAATACCTGAATTAATACTTAATTAAATATGAACTAATAATGAGTTATGGCGCGTACTAATAACAAACTAATGAAGAGTTAACCTTAATTACGAGTCTTCTTAATTGATGCATGAATAACGACCATCTTAAGTACATGTTAGTGCATGTTTCTTAGTTACTGCATAAATTTACATGTAGGGGTAAACTAAATCAAACATGCTTTATAGGAAAGAATATGAATTTAATGTACATAATTTAAAAAAATTCATATTATTTGCCATGTGCAGCTGATGGTGCTGGATTACTTTCATAATTTACATGGATCCTCCTTATCGAACGTTGAAAGTACAGTGGGGGAAATAAGTATTGAATGCATCAACATTTTATTTCAGTAAATATATTTACAATGAGGCTATTCACATGAAATTTTCACCAGACATCAGTATTAACGTAAGAAATCTGGAAATATAAAGAATTCACAACATTAAAGTCCATGAATGAAGTTATGTGTATTAAAGTGGAATGACACAGGGAAAAAGTATTGAACACGCTAAGAAAAAGCAGTTCTCCAAGGCCAGTTAAGGCAAGGAACCAGCATATAAAATCTATAAGTAATTATATCTTCTATCTGGGCAAATTAATATCAGCTGCATTAGTAAATTGATGGTCTATAAATAGGTTTGTTGTTACCAAGGTGTCACACAAGAAACATCTCATGATGAGTAAAAAAGCAAAGAGCTCTCCCAAGACCTTCACAACCTTATTGTTGCAAATCATAATGATGGAATCCGATATAGCTTTATTTCAAAACTTCTGAATCTTCCAGTAAACACCATTGGGGCCATTATGCATAAGTGGAAGCAAAATCACTCTGTCAACAACGGGCCACACAGAGGAGCTCCTCGCCAGATTTCTGACCAGGGAGTCAGAAGAATAGTCAGAAGAATAGTCCAAGAGCCATGGACCACTCGGAAAGAGCTCCAGAAACACTTGGAGGCAGCAGGTGCCATCGTCACAGAGAAAACAATAGGCGATGCACTCCACTGCTCACGCTCACCTTGCAAGACTCTATTACTAAAGAAAAGGCATGTTGAAGCTCGTTTAAAGTTTGCTACAACTCATTTGGACAAGCCTATGAAATACCGGGAGAGTGTAATCTGGTCAGATGAGAGGAAAATTGTACTTTTTGGCTGTCATATTACACATCCTGTTTGGAGAAGAAATGGCACTGCACATCACTCTAAAAACAGTATGCCAACAGTCATCGCATGGTACTGGCAGACTTCATATAATTGAAGGAACGATGAATGGAACCCTTTCCCGGGAGATCCTTGAGAAGAATCTGCTGCCATCCACCCGGATGTTGAAGATTGTCACGTCTGGCGAGTTGAGGCAGAAGCAATCGCAGATTTTTTAAACATTTATTTTAAACACACGAACAACGAAACAAAGACACTAGGACAACTGGGCATAATACTGTGGTAAGAAACAAAACACGGAGACAGAAGTGACGTGAGTCTATAACAACGAAAGACCCGGAAAGAGTGCAGACAAAGACTATATATACACATCGGTGCTCATTAACAAAAACGTGAGTCAGGTGCATGTGGTCAGGTGGTGTAGTGCAGTGGCTGATGGGACATGGAGTCCCGAGTTTCCGGATACGTGACAAAGATGAGATGTGGGTGGGCCTTCCAGCAGGACAACGATCCAAAGCATACAGCAAAGGAAACTCTCACTTGGTTTCAGAGAAAAAAAATTAAGGTGTTAGAATGGCCCAGTCAATCACCTGAATTGAATCCAATTAAACAAGATTTAAAGATAACATGTTTAGATTAATGAGCCAAAATCATACTTGAACACTGCAGCCAATTAATTTCTTCATACAGGAAGCGTCTTGAAGCTGTCATTACAAACAAATGCTTCTCCACTACGTATTAAATAAAATTAATTTAGCATGTTCAATACTTTATTTATGGACTTTAATGTGTGGATTTCTTGATTTAATAAAAAATTTTGAGTGTCATTCCACTTTATTACACATAACCTATTTATGGACTTTATGTTTATGACTTAATGTTGTGAATACGTCAAATATCTGGATTTTTTGAGTTAATACTGATGTCTGGTCAAAATTTCTTGTGAATAGCCTCATTGGAAATATAATTACTGAAGAAAATGTTGATGCGTACAATACTTATTTCCCCCGCTTTATTTTCCCATTGATATTTACATTTTTTAATACAGCTGGGTGACTAGGAACAGGAAATTGATCAACCATAAATTCCTGTTTCACAGGGCTATAAATATGAGGAAACACATGGTCCAAATTCCCTTAGTTATTAATTACAACCTGGAATTAGACTTGTGTTTATATTGTCTCAATGCACTGTGAAGTGGATGGTTTGAGTGGCCAAAAAATCTCCAAGGATCCCAGCTGGAGAATTGCAGAAGTTAGTTGCGTCTTGGGGTCAGAAAGTCACCTACATCACCAGAGGTTGTTTAGAAGGGTTTCAAGAAAAAAAAAGCCTCTACTTCAGTTTGCCAGACACTACTGGAACTTCAAATGGGATCGGGTTCTATGGTCAGATGAAACCAAAATAGAGCTTTTTGGCAATAAACACCAGAGGAGGTTATGATTCACAGAGAGAGGTAGCCATATGGAAAAGTACCTCATGCCCAAAGGTTAAATATGGTGGTGGCTCTTTAATGTTTTGGGGCTGTTTTTCTGCCAGAGGACCTGAACATTTTGTTAGGATACATGGTGTCTATATATGGACTCTATCAAATATCAACAGATATTAAATGAAAACCTGATCTTCCAGCAGGACAATGATCCAAAACATACATCACAATCAATACAAAAATGGTTTAAACTGACCACAAAATCAAGACTCTGCCATCATCCCAGTCCCCTGACGTGAGACCCATAGAATGACTCTGGAATGAACTGAAGAGGAGAGTCCACCAGCATTTGAAGGTTCTGGAGAGATTCTGTATGGAGGAATGACCTCAGATCCCTTGCCAGATATTCTCTAACCTCATCAGGCATTATAGGAGAAGACTCAGAGCTATTTTCTAGGCAAAGGCACGTAGCACAAAGTATTGAATAAAAGGTTGCCAATAATTGTTGCACACCTATATTTTACACAGATATTTTTATAAACCTGTCTTTTGTTTGATATCCATGAAAGCAGAGTATTTTTGTGAATTTTTTGGTTGAAAATGTAAAAAAATGAAGACAGTTTTTCACAGCCTTCTTTGCCCAGATTTATCAAGGGTGCCAATATACAGTTTCAGTGGAGTGGAGGGCACTGTAAGCAATTATGAGTGCCTGCTTGATTCATGTGCCTTGTTATAGTTATACCAACTTTCTAGTGGTTTTGGATGTTTCTCAGTTGTGGCTCCATTTTTCCCCATTAGCAGTCTATTATTTATATTAAACCAAAAAACATAACTAAATGCAAAAAATAAATAAATAAAAAATGACCAGCAGTGCCAGTTACAACAAGAGAGCAGAGTGAAAGCCGTCTCATCACCTCATCTGTAATGAAACAAGCCCCGACGGAATCCTCTCAACATGGTATTAATCAGAGCTCCGTCTACCCCCCACCCGCACCACCCGAAAATATCAGCCCTCTGTGTGACAAAGGCTCCCCTCAGCTTCAACAAGCAGATCATTATCTGCTCCGGTAGGAAATTAAAGACGGAGGATGGAGGGTGGTGAGGGGGTGTCGGGCCTCGGCCCTGTAATATGCGGATATGCAGATTGGCAGGTGGAACGGCAGGACGAGACTGGCTAACGCGGGGGCTACTTGATTAATATGCGACCCTGCCGGATGAATACCAAATCAGACACCACTGTCTTGTGCTGTTGGGGGTTGGATGGGGAGAGGAGGTGGTGGCAGTGGTGGTGGAGGTGGAGGTGGTGGGTGTACTCACAGTGAAATGTCAACATTGGCGAACCACTCTCCCATGCGTGTTTGGTCACAGATGTAAAAAAAAAAAAAAAGTGATCAGTGTTCAAAAGAGGCTCAGCAAGAGATTATAAGGTCCTCGTTTTTAAAGAGCAGGGAGTATTTGGGATCATGATGGGTTTGTTTAAGGAGCAAGAGCTGCAGGGGGCCTGATTAGAGGATGGAGAGAAGGAATGATTTCAGTTTCACACTGCTGGAGGGAATGTATGGTTTCAAGAAAGAATGATCCTTTCAGAAAATCTGTCCAAACAAGTGTTACGTATACTGAGGAAATGATTTAGAGGCAAGGGCCCTTTGGACAACAATAGATGGTTGCTTTTGTAATATAATATAATTAAAGATCAATAATTCAACTTAATTTAACAGTATATCCAGGCCCCGTATGGGACAAGCAAAAATATACAATACAAAGAGTCAGAATAGTATAATAGTATAATAAGAATAGTAAAATATTAAATATCCATGTACTCTGGATGATATACCAATAGATTTTGTATTCTAGGGTTTAGATTATTAAAATTACTTGCATGTGACAATCTTTTCTTGAGAAGACTCTAGACTGGTTATTTCAATAGCATCTGGATCACCAACTAGACAACCAAATAAATAAACCAGGGGATAGAAATATGGACTGAAGATGCAGGTGGCAGTTTTTTCTTTGCTGTAATATGATGTAGAGTTGGGGTACTGGACTCAAGTCCAATTATGCATGAACTCGGACTTGACACACACTCCGTGTCATGTGTAACATGAAAAGAAAGATAAAAAAAAATAATTAACAACATAAAATTAAGATAACAAGAAATTGATGAATGTCTCCCTGCCTGACCAAGGGCCTTTCTGTGCTCACACACCTGAAACCCGAGCACAGAAAGCCACCTCATCGTACCAAATTGAGTTCTCTTTAGCGGCTTATTACGCTTGGACGGTCAAATAAATACACATACATCATGTCAAAATGTAGGTCTGGCCAAGTATTCATGCAAACACAGCTGGTTATGTCTTAAGTGAATTTAAAGAGCTGGGAAAAAATCAGACGTGTGTCAGTACAGTATATTGGATCTGTATATTGGATTACTGTAGGTCTTAAAGCGACAGCAGTCTAGTAAACCTGCTGCTGTCTGTGTCATTAATGTTAATCAAACATCAAACGACAATGAGAAAATCACTCATTTGACTGAATAGCTTCAGAAAATTTAATAAGAATCACTGTATATGTCATACAGTGATGTCTATTTTATTTGACATTTAATTGCTGTATTCAGTTTCCGTAGTGTTTCTTGCTTGAGTACTACTGATAGACCTACCCGATTAAACGTATCGTCACAGCGAAATAAGATTGTAGTCATATCGCACGCCCCTAAACATTAGCATTTGGTGATTCCAGTATTGAATTTAAAAATCTGAAATGTACTTCTTAATGTAGTAAATATCATAAACTCAGAGATTATAATTTTATTCATTTTAGGAATTAAAATGAAAAAAAGGTACAAGAACAGAGCTGTGTTCAGAAATGAGTTTGTTGTGATTCATAGACAGATTAAAAACAGTAATAAAGCATTGTTGTTATGACATGCTGCTAAATGTAACTCTACTCTGTACTGTAACTGTGGGGGAGAGGTGTCAAATCATTGAAATGTCAATTCGAACTGGAGAACACAATATTGTGTTCTGCAATAACAAAACAGGTTCATTTGTATTTTCATATACTTGTAATATAACAAAATTTCTACATATTCCTTTGTATCTCTTTTTTTTTCATTGAAACCATTTTTTGACAGGAAACTAGTTGAGGTGCTGATGACATGAAATAAAAATATTAAATGGCAATGGCAAGATGTAATAGGGGTATTTGATGTTATATTTATGTTGCCATTGGTTTGTGAAGGTTAAAATGTTCATTTAACAGCTCAGTGTTGGGTTTACACTTGCAATTTCAAATCTTTTTTCAATTTAACTACTTTCTGGACTCGACTCGGACTTGGCCATCAAGGACTCAGACTTGATTCCAACTCGGTCCCTTTTGGACTTGTATTCAATGCATGCATGGTAGGCTGATTGGCGTGTCCAAAGTGTCCTTAGGGTATAAACGGATATGTGAATGTGTGTGTGATTGTGCCCTGTAGTGGATTGCCACCCCGACCATGGTGTCGCGTCTTGTACCCCATACTACATGGGATAGTCTCCAGGTTCCCTGCGACCCAGTAGGATAAGTGGTATGGAAAATGGATGAATGTAATGTTTAAATATTTCAAATTGTCCTCGAATTGCATTGCATTACTAGTGTTTTTGAGTGTGTATATTTAACAGAAATTTCAGCATGTGGTATCATGGTTACATTAAACTGTTCGTAGTGCAGTACTTTATACTGCTCCCCTCTCAATCCAATATTACGCAAAGAAATATATATATAACCAAACACGAGTCCCATTTCCTCAAACTCCACCCAACATTATCAGATAGTCATTAAGTATTCACCAGGTTCGAAAAAAAAAGTTCATGGTTGCTTCACACAATGTTCACAGTTAGATAAAACCCAATTTTATGGAAATGCATACATTCATACAACTAAAAACAATACCAAACTGTCTGTAAAATGTCCTCAGAAAAACAACAACCCAGAAACGTCTTGATGTGCCAACAAACAGATCTGGTCTGTTCATTTACTGAGCACAAGTGACCAAAGTAGTCAGTAACAAAGAATGGAGTACTATAAATCATTAAGAAAAGCTTATTTTGCGCTCAACAACAGCCTCCTGTATGTAATTTAGATCAAATACTATAACACCAGCATAACTTTATGCAGAGGCTACATTACAGTGAAAATGACTGTTTGCTACTTGCAGACAAATGAGATGAGGATTTAGATGCATATGGGAATGTTTGGGGGGGGGGGTTATAATGTTTGTGTCTTTTATTTAAAAAAATATTTTAGGTACCAGCAACACCATGAACATTTCTAAACCATTTAATTAACATTGCTTGAGTTTGAATCAGATCAAGACCCTAGTGACTGGAATAATCTTCCAAGTCAATCTTCTGACCTGAAACCCACTGAAAATGCATACAGACATGACAGAGGGCAAAAAGTATCCTGAAACAACTGAAGCTGTCTGTTTGAAATTCACTATCTATCTATCTATCTATCTATCTATCTATCTATCTATCTATCTATCTATCTATCTATCTATCTATCTATCTATCTATCTATCTATCTATCTATCTATCTATCATTGATTTAAAAAAGAAAATAGTATTTAACTAGCTTTTACTACTTGCCTTTCTTTAGAATACCTTTACATTTTAATTATTGTACTTTTATTCACATTTTTTCTATGTTTACACACATATTATTATATATTTTATAATGTTATTATTGTCTTATTATATGCCTATATTTTATTTGCCTGCTGTGCTCTTAACTACATTTTTTTTCATTCAGAATGTAAAGCATGTCATTATTATTATCATTATCATTATTATTATTATTATTATTATTATTATTATTATTATTATTATTATTATTATTATTATTATCATTATCATCATTATTATTATTATTATTATTATTATTATTATTATTATTTTAATTATTATTATTACTACATGCTTCTACTAAATGTATGTTCTCAAACTTTGGATTCAGACTTAATCTGGAGTTGAAGGCCAAAGACAGAAGTAAAAATGAAAAAGAAAAAAAATCAAAAAAGAAAGAAAAACCTTGGAAGTGTTCTTGTGTGCTTCGGAAGCATGAATAAACTTGCATGAAACTTGCTTGCATGGTGTTAGATTATTGCTCATGTGTAGGGTATGTTATTTTGTTCGAGGAGCTCTCATACTTATTGTTATAATTGAGGACTGAGGTGAGAACCTTGGCTGTGTCTGATTGTGGGTCTCAGTGGCACTGTATGGAGAGAAGAGGGGCTCTGCAACATTACCAAAAGCTATAATTTCCTGCAATATTATTTCGCATTTGTTCCCTTTTCTTCTCTCGCTCTCATCCTCCTCCTCCTCTTGTGGCCATCTCTGCGTTGTTAGAATGTAATTAAGAGTCGTGACCCCTTGACCTCCCG
>CM022772.1:13755165-13925165 GCA_012411365.1 Ameiurus melas
CGGTAATTTGGAAAAACTGCAAGCTTCTCTGAGTTTGTTTTGTTTTGCATTCATTTACGTGATCGCAACATCATGGAGGGACTGTCTAATGCTGATCTGTTATTGACGTCCTCTTAGTGTCTCAGTGGCTATTGCTAGTAAACCTGCAAAACATCATATATGCAAGAGCACTGGGCTTTAAAACAGTTTTAAACTGGGCTTTAAAACACACATTAACCACACACTAAAGCCCTTAAATCACACCTTTCCCTTAAAAATAATGTTTCCTCAATCAACTCTCAAGCCAGAAGATGTAAATGTAAAAAAAGCTTCCCTATTGATCCAATACTGTATTTAGTTCATGAATATATCCCATAAGTCGAAAAGTATATCCCATTTGAACCAAAATGTATTCCTGACAAGCTTGAAATGTCATCACCCTCAATAAATGGGGTTAAGAGAGACTCAAAGCGTGTGTTTCTGTTTTCTGAGTTGTGTGTGACTGTAGTTGGTCTGTAGTTTGACATGATGGCTGTCTGACAGCTCCTTGAGTCTAAATGCTGCAGTATTATAGGTATTATACAAAATTGCGTGCGTTATGTGAAAGGGGATTATGGATCAATGAAGTAGATATGTTCTGTGATTAGTGGCCGCTGTCGATTGTCTACTATAGCTGCTGTCAGAGCTGATTAATAAGCTGTGTGTGTGTGTGTGTGAGTGTGTGTCTCCTCCATTCAGTGCAAATCACTCACTCCACTGGCTCGTTTTATATGTCTCAATTTGCTCCAGAAAAAAAAAAAACCCATATGTGTGTGTTTTGTAATCGCTCCTGTGGGAGAAGGGATAATCTACACATATGCAAACTGTTAGCACGTAGCACGTGGTGTTGTTAGCATGATAAAATTCTGACATTTGAAAATAGACTTTTTTTGAAGCTGGAATATGTTTCTACTTTACACACGTCTCATTCACAAGTTCAAGCTTTTGGGGGTGGGGGTTGGGGGGGTTAAGCTTCATTTCCAAGTCCACTGAAAAGACGGCAACATAAATATAACCGTTTTTAATTAGAATACAAAAATATAACAAGAGGAACTAAATTACCAAATTGTCTCGTGGGCGTTCCACAACATTAAACGTAACTGTAAAATGTATGAAAAGTGCATCATGTTGTTCATTAATAAATTATGATTTTGTAATCGTGTGCAAATTACTCTGGTATTCGAGGAATGAAACACATTTGCAGCATGCTGTTAAAGGAAAATAATCGACGATCGGCTTTAATTCGGGCCACGTCACTCTACTCCATTGTTGTTTATTTTCTAACAGCACGCCATTTCACGTTTTCTTCCTTACATGATATCTAGACTAAATGAAACTAATGCAACTGACTGAAACTAATCTGTACTTTACTATTCCTGAGCTGTTCGAGTGTCATAGCTGGATGCTGCAGGATACCTTGAGAAGCAACAATGTGCAGGCAAGCGTGTCAGCAGTAACAAGTGCATGGCAAAGTCGTAGTTAGCCAATTAAGCATAAGGGATAATTAGATAGTAGCCAGCTGAGAGACAGACAAAGAACAAAAGACAGAGACAGAGAGGGATGCACAGTGTAGGCGTGTCATAACTGAATACAGACCACCAGTACAGTCATTTCTTTTCATAAGATAAAAAAATAGGATAGACCCAGTAGCTAATAGAAACACTCAGTACCAGTCTCACCTTTACAAGTGGGGACATCTGCCCCCCTGTGGCTTGAGGAGAAGAAAAGTATGAAGGTCATGCAGTCAGGATGATGGCATAATAATAATAATAATAATAATAATAATAATAATAATAATAATAATAATAATAATAATAATAATAATAATAATAATAATAATAATAATAATAATAATAATAATAATAATAACAAAGTACATAATACGGGCGTATAACACAAGAGGACTGGTTCTAATAATTCACTACAATATGTGAACACTGTCTCATCCTAAACAGGATTCAGAATTTCTAAAAATATCAGCACAATTTAGCAAAGCAGCATTTATTATTCATTTCAGCTTGATTATGTAATAGCTCCCCATGCTGCCGGTGTTGTTCAACACTAAGCATAAAGCCATGAGTCATATGCTGTGTGTTTACTTGTGAGAGGAGTAGGTGTCCGCTGGAGCCTGTGATGCGAATCCTTATCCGAAGGAGCTAAATTAATTCAGTTCCTTCATAGAAAAGAGTTGCCTTTGAAAAGCCTACAGTACTGATTTGGTTACATCAATACAGATGCGTTGGTTACCAGAGAAACCAAAACTATGTTCATCAGAAAGGTAAAAGGAGGAGGATGTTATTTGTCGCAAAGCCAGCTTAGAAGTGTAATCATGCAGGTTTATATTATGATACATATGATCATTAGAATATCCCAAATCCAGGCTTTAAAAATAACCGAAATAAAACTAGTAACATATTGATGACCCTTCTCAAGTATACAGTATGTACTATATATAAATGGTGCTGTCGATTACACTTTTTGTAGCCGAGGACCCCTTTAACTTTGCAATAAATTTCACTGAAGTTCTCAGTACAGATTTCATGAACGTAATTTAAATATGCACTATAATATTTTGACTAGCTGTTAGAGCCTTAGGGCTTTTTATCCTTGAACTTTCCACTGACAGAACACATTTGATTCAAACTGACATTATTTATGAGCCTGTGCCCACTGTACCCTCTGTAGATTCATGTTCTTGGTTGAAGGAGCGGAACTCAATGTTTTCTTCTGCTGTTGTACCCCTCAAAGTTACATGTTTTGTGCATGTTGAGATGCTTTTCTGCTCACCACAGTTGTATAGAGTGATTATAGGAGTTACTATATCCTTCCTGGCTGCATTAACCAATCTGGCAACTTTCCTCTGACCTTTCGTATCAACAAGTCATTCCCACCCACAGAACTGTCCCTCACTCGATGTTTTTTGTTTTTCGCACCATCCTGTGTAAACTCAAGAGACTGTTGTATGTCTCAGATCTTGTTGTGCCCTAGACTCTGTATTTTGGGAGAAGGGGAGGTCACAAAATTTGAGGATAGGTACAAAAAAGATTGGGTTTTGACCAGTGTGATGATTGGTAGACAGGTTATTTTAAGGGGATGGAAATCAGATGGAGCGCCCTCATTTCCAGAGTGGTGTGTGGAGATGGGGAGGGTGGCTGCCTTTGAGGAGGGGTCGAGCAGAAGGATTGGAGTTGGGAATTCCTTCAGGAAGAAATGGAGCAGCTATTTGGCATTTTTGGGGGACTCTTGAGGAGGGGCAGTGGAGAGTATATAATATATAATTTAGAGTTTAGACTATGATTATACTTGTTTATATATATATAAACAGGGGGTCGGTTGGTAGGGGGAGGGGTTATAGTGTGGATTTATGTTAAAAGTTTGATTCATTATATATGTTGTTTGTCTCTTTGTGTTAACTTGTGAATCCATAAAAATGTTAATTACACACAAAAAAAGAGACTGTTGTGTGTGAAAATCCCAGGAGATCAGTAGATTTCTGAAATCCTCAAACGAGGCTGTGTGGCACCAACAACCTTGCCACGGTTAAAGCCATAGAGGTCACAGTTTTTCTTCATTCTGATGTTTGATGTGAACATTAACTGAAGCTCTTGACCTGTATCTGCATGATCTACATTGTGCTGCTGCTACATGACAGGCTGATTGGATAATTGCATGAATGTGCAGGTCTTTAGGTGTTCCTAATAAAGTGTTCCATGAGTGTAGGTATTCCATTAAAAGTGGCCATTGAGTGTATATTGTATATATGTTGTATATATACATATGTATATACATCAGTGGTTCTCAATGTAGGAGTCTGTGAAGGGGTCTGTTTTCCTTTTTCTGTGATTTTCATATACTATAAGCATAGGCCTACACGAAAACATTTTCAAGAGTATATCATAAGCAACAATAGGGAAAATCTCAATGATAAAAATATGCATTTGTTAGGAAAATTTCATTGACAGAGCAAGAGGGCATGTAAATGATAGTTTCAGGGTTGCATGGTGCAGGCTCTTGACATAACTGCGTATGAAATTGCAGTTCCGGCTTTCCCCTCTCCAAAGCAGTGCTCTTTTAGACAAGAGCAAAATATAGGGCAAGAACAGCTGCAATTGCGAGTGCACTGAGCATCGGCCGCTTCCATTTCGCTTCAATCACAGCGAGTAGGAAACAAGTAAATTACACAGGCGCACAAAGACAGTAGCGCCCATAATTTCAGGATCGACAAACCCTGCAATAGAAACAGCAAAAAATCACCCGCATACAGTGATACAGCTGAGTGGCTACGCACGCGCCCTTTCCATCCACTTCCGGTTTCATCCAATTCCATCCATCTTCATTAGCATATGGCTTATATATCATTAACTAAATAGCACGCTATCTAAAAATGAAGGGTTCTCAAAGTTTTTTTTGTCGACAGTGAACCATTTAACTGTACAATTTTATTTTATAAATATAATCCATCCATATAAATATTAGGCTCATTATCCAAATGTGCACATTAACAGTTTGGCTGTTTACGAGAGAATTCGTGCTTTTTTTTTCTTGAAATTTCCACCCACAGAAAACATTAACTCCATGTTGACATGGCCAATAATCCTCAAAGTGGGGTCCTTAGGTTTATTTACTTTATTAATTTGTTACAGTGGAAAAATTCATAACCCAATGTTATATTTATTACTGCAGGTTCTATAATTATTAGCCTATTTAACTTTAAATTTAACATTAAAAACCTTGAATGCAAACCTTTAACTCAATAATAAGTAACCTTAAAAATAATTGTAAATAGTGATTCGAAGATACACAAGAAATGAATATTGATTAAGTGACATTTTGGACACAATATGGTCGAACTTGTTCATTTTTGTTCCGCTATTGGAAATAGATCCTGAAGAAGCTACACTCATGTATAGCACTCCCTGAAGGTGGGAGGGGAAAAAAACAACAACCACCTATCAGAAACAAGTAATATGAACTTGCTAGGCAAAACCACTTTTCATAAATGCATTACCTACAAATTTCCATTCTTAAAGAAAATATAGTCCTTCAATGAACCACATATCACATGCACATAAACAAAGTATATATGTTTTATATATATATATATATATATATATATATATATATATATATATATATATATATATATATATATATATATATATATATATATATATATATATATATATATATATATATACATATACATATATACATATATATATATACAAAAAAAACTTTGATATATATATATTGCATTCCAAATTAACCTTCCATCTCTTGCGTTAGATATTATTTATTCAATAATAACTAAGTTTATTTTACCCAGCATTAACCCAATCTGGTATTATCTCAGGAATAATCACAATATTAACTCTACTCGGGTTACACTCACTTTATAGCATGCAATTTAGCTAGCTCACGTTAATTTGTACAATCTCGTCAAAGGTGTTTAAAGTAAAATTAGCCTCCTGGCTTCATTTTTACCTTCAACTGTCGAGTTTAATATTTTAAGTCAGTGAAATGTCCCAGTGCCATTATAGTAAACATAAGCACTTTTGGAATATCTGTCAACCAGTCAAATTAGTGGACCTGAACTAACTGTTGTATAATCATAAACATATATAAACTCTGAAATGAGAGGTCCTTGTAAGTTTTCTAACAGCTTTTTGCAGAAATGTTTTTTGAGGAAAAAATGAATATTACTCTCTAAGATACAAACTGTCTATTACTTTGTTTGTTTTGGAAAGTTCCTTTCCTGAATGAAATCCAGTTGGTTCAATTAGACCCACTTGTAAAATGCTTAAATACAGTTCATATAAGCTATACCTGAAGTAGCTTACTATTATAACTTACTGTTTAGTGACATAGAGTTGTTTGCCCTTTGAGACACCTAAATCTAAAATAACAAATTAGGTCCAGCAGGGAGCAACACTGAATCAATGAATGTTTAAACATCATTAGAGATTTCGCAGTACTGTTTTGTTGACAGCTCGCTATTAAGCTCCTCACACTGTGCCATAAAATGCAGACTAATAACCCTGTGGATTTTTTTGTGTAGCACACCATTATATCCAAATGACCTTCTTTTAAAAAACAACCATGAAGAATTTCTATCCGATTAGAAATTTTCTATTAGTCTAAACGAGGTAAAAACGAATGTGGAGAAAAGGGGGGAAGGGAAATTGATGTAAACACCTATTGTGTTTGTGTGTAATGACCTTTTTAAGGATAAGTGTTGAAAAAGCAATAAATATATTTGTCATAATGCACCGTTTCTCAGACAAAATACACTTACAAAAAATTTTTAATTTGATTATTATACTTAGCTTTTCTTTTTTTTCTAAATTAGATTTAGGCAGCATATTCATGGTGGTATGAAATTGAATTGTTGCCAAAGAACACTAAAGCATCTCACTGCTCATCTGGCATGCCGGGCATTTTCTATTAATTTAAAAATAAGCATGACAATTAGATTTTGCATTGGTAATAGAGCACAAGAGAGAAAAAAGCTCTTGAAAATACACTATTAAGCAGTGGCAATTCTGAAATAAATAGCATTATACTCAAATCATTTGCCAGAGAATTCAATGGACAGTAGATTATTTTATAAAGCTGTGGCGTCTATCATATGTGCTATCGTGTACACTTCATACTGGACGCATTTTATCACTTTATATCATCTTTTTATATAGTATAAAATTAATTGAGACATATATACTTATGTAACAACCCGAATAAACACTGTAGAGGTTCATTACCAATAGGTTGCATCTGTATAGAGTTATAAATAGTAATAAATAAGCCTTCAAAATGATACATTATTTGTGTCTTAATTTCAATTTAAAACCTATTTTAAAAAATCTGTCATATCTATATATGTTCTTTCCACCATCTTGTTTTGGCGACATTCAGTTAAGAAATTTTTTTTTGTATTTTGTAAACTCTCTGCTTATTATTCAGTTATTTGTTAAAACATACAGTATAACTTGAATATTTAAGGAATGTAAGCCTGGATGCTCTAATGTCACTTAATATCACTTCACTTTCTGGTGCAGCTGAGTATGTTTTTAAAGTGAAATCAGTAAATATGCCTTCCTACATGCTATCTTGCCATATTCCCCTGAGTCTTTACAACCAATCAGAAGATGGCTAATGACACAAAATGGCTCCAATATCCTGGTCCAGCTGCTGGGTCTTAAGTGCTGTACTAGGGGGGAGTAATGTGGTGGTAATTTGACAACACTTTTACATGGCATTAAAGTAATTGAACAGTGTATTTTTTTTTTTTTTTTTTTTTTTTTAGATAAGGAATCAGTCTGGCCAAGCGAATATGGATCATTACAGTGATACTAATAGATCTGGGGATTGCTGAACGCACTATGTGGACCTGTAAAAGCAGAGGTGAGCTGAAACATTATAAGACATCTTGGCATAATTGCCAATAAGTATTCTGCTAAAAATGACATTTGATCAACGTCATGCACAATTCCAACACCCTGTTAGGGTGCTGTCATCTTCTGAGAGAAATGTACCAGCCTTCTTTTAAGAATTGCATTACTCATAACCTGTACAGTGGATAAAGTGTACTGGATTAAATATGTATATCACATGCCATAAAAACATGATTGGTCAAAGGGCAAAATCTTTTTACACAAAGGAGCAGCAGCCTCCTTGCCCTCTTTAAGCATAATGATAAACTATAATTACTCGCTATTTGTTTCTGTCGAGCTAACATTGCTACATTACGAGTGATGTTTTTTGTTGTTGTTATTATTTTGTCCAATCCTTTCAGTGAAGACTCGTCACTGTGTAAAAAGTCATCTTAAACAGTTGGAATTTCAGTTCAGGCGCTCCAGGCAACCCCATCCAGGCTCCAGCATCCTCCTACAGTAAAAAGGAGGGAAGTTCATATGTCAGGCACGGACAAAAGAGGAAAAAGAGAAAAACAAATTAACCTGTCGGTGCCTGAGCGAGTCGTCAGAGAGGCACACTCGATGCATGATACTAATCTCTTTAGTCCTTGCAGAATGTGGATGACACAAAGGAAAGAGACGCTAAAAACCCTACTTGTTTTATGAAAACAACATGTCATAAACACAGGACAGGAGGGAAGACTTGTATAGTTATACATGGAGTTCCTGTTTAGATGGGAATGCTAAGGATGGGAATCTTTCGAATTAAGAATTTCTGATTAACACTTCAAAAAAAATAACATTGGTCCAGACTTTTTGTTTCTTATTTGAGAAACAACAAATTCACATCTGTCTTTTTACTAATGGCAGGAGTTTGATTTTTTTTTTCAATTTTACTAATATACAGTAAGAAACAGAATAAAAGACAATGGGTCTGTGCTGTTATAGGACAATAATCCTATATAAGCATGTCCTGATGTGTTTTATTCCTCTTATACCACAGCGATTTGACAATGATTCAAATATTTCATTTATAAATACAATATATAATATAGATCATGCTTTTTAACCTTTTATATTTACCACTAATGTTATCACTTACGTTACACCAGCTATAAACAGTCATTCCCTCACCGGCCTCTCTTTTTTTCCTCTCTTTCTATTAGGTCAATAAGACAAAAAAACAACAACAGCGTATTATCATGTTACCGAGAAACCAGACAGCGCAAAGTATCCTAACTTAAAGACTTTCCTGTGGTGGAAAATCCTCTGAATGCTTACACTTACAAAGTGCTGACACTGGAGTCTCTTTCCAAAAATGTTAAATGCAGAAAGAGTGTCCTTACAGAAAGAGTCCCGATTTCAATGATAGGCCTATACGTTTTTTCGTGTTTGTTATTGCTAGCCATTACAAGTTCCTGTGAATGAGATGTTACTATAGAAACAGTAATATCCTGTATTAGTATGAGAACATAATGTAAATTACAGCCGGAACTACTTTCAGAGCTGCTGATCTATAAGATTTAATCTACATCTTCAAGATGTAGGTCAGATTTGTTTAGCACCTTCGTCTCACAACACCAGGGTCTGGGGTTCGAGTCCCGCTGGGGCCATGTGTGTGCGGAGTTTGCATGTTCTCCCCATGCTGCAGGGGTTTCCTCCGGGTACTCTGGTTTCCTCCCCCAGTCCAAAGCATGCATGGTAGGCTGATTGGCGTATCTAAAGTGTCCGTAGTGTATGAATGGGTGTGTGAATGTGTATGTGATTGTGCCCTGCGATGGACTGGCACCCTGCCCAGGGTGTACCCCGCCTTGTGCCCGATGCTTCCTGGGATAGGCTCTGAAAAGAAGTAACCGGTAGAAGATGGATGGATGGTATTGGATAATTCACAACTATGTGTGTGTTTCACAATTTATTGTGAAGGAAAATCCGTGGGGTGCTTTAAGAAAGGAATAACTGACGACGGGATGTTGAATTATTAGAAAAGTAGGAGTGGCCGTTATTTATCCCTTACATATTTCTGGAAAATCACATTCTTCTGTCATTTTGATTGTTGTTAAATGTGTGTGCTGTGGTGGACAGTAGGTTAACATTTCCATTAGTTCGCTTAACTCGGCGAAGTGATATAGAACTGTAATGCGGTCAAGACCTGACTGGAACCATTTTACATTTACTGACAAATAATTGCACACCTCAGAACATCTGTCAGCCAATCTGAATCGGGAATTCAACAACTCTGTGGTATAAAATCGTGTAATGCACATCTAGCCATGGATCATCCCGCTCATACCACGGTCACTTGCGAGCATTGACAAATTAAAGCTGTCACTGATGCTTGCGGTGCAAAATTATACAAATAATGGTTCATTTTTGTTAACTATATTATATATGGGTCGTTAGAAGTAGAATTCCGCCCGCTCTAAATCATACACAGAGATAAAGTAGTGCGATAAGATTAAATTTATTTGAATGAATTATAATAAATAGTTATTAGAGAGAAAGAGAGAGAGCGAGAGAGAGAGAGAGAGAGAGAGAGAGAGAGAGAGAGTTGTGTGTGAATTACCTGTGTCTGTGTGGCGTCTCTACCAATAATGAAGCTGTGAGTTTAACTGTATGTTACTATGGTTACAGTTGTTTATAGGCAGCACATTCATTCAGAACGGTGATTAAACTGACTGCAACCACCCGTAGTATACAGATTTAACTGACACCTTCCAGCCAATCAGAATCAAGTATTCGGCAGACCATGGTATAAAACACAATAATATTAGCGTAATGTTACCTTAAAGCTTGTAGACAGAACATCTAAATATATATCAATTAAATTTAGGGAAGTTTTGTTATGAGCTCAACTGCAGAAAATCCAACAAAACTGCTGTCTCTATCAATAATTATTAATAGTCATTGGTTAGCTTTAGTTACGATTCTTGCTTCAAGATAGAACAATTCAAATCATTTTCATAATTAATGACCATCAAGTTAACTGCTTTAGCATTATGACATTGTGACATTTTGAAGGCCTAGAAATTGCTTTTTGTCTATGATACTGGACAAACTGTTCTTTAACATTTATGGCCACCAGTCCATGGAGCAGGGAGCAAACATATAGAGTGATTTAGATCAGAGGGAGAAGAAAGGCGAGCAGACTGATAAGACCATCAGATGCCCTCTGTGATCTCTCTTTCGATCTCCCCCCCACCCCACCCCACCCCCTTTCTCACTCTCTCTCTCACAGCACTGTGTGGCCTGAATAGCAAAGCCACTAAAGTAGTGTTATCCGGATATCACTGTTAGATAGTAAAGCTTAAAATTGACCAAAAATTGTGCATTCGGTGTGTTCCGCAAGTAACGATGTGTGGGTCAATATTTTTTCAAATGTTGATTAGAACCGATTCAATTAGAACTGCTTCAATTTGCTTATAAGGCTAGCTGGTCAGTGAAAGTCACTGAAAGGGAGGCATGTACAGCTGGGATCATAACCCAAGCAAATCTTAGTGTCCTTTACATAAAATCCATTACAACTGATAATTACAACACACTTGCCCATAACGGCATTTAAGAACCCCACTCACCCCAAAACACAGATGTTAGCAAAGGTGTTTTTTCCCCCTTCCTTTTCTTGTCTATTCTAAAACACTTTTTTTTCCGGTAGCTAATTAACACGGAGGCAGTAAAGTAATGAGTTCTCTCTGTCGGCTCTTCTCTTTTTAAAAGAGGAGTCTTGCCTATGATCTGCACAGGGCCAAACCATCAGGACATTGTCAAGGCAAACAATAGCCTTATCTGGCCCCTATTCAAGCCACCTGATTAGTTGGGAAAAATAGGAAAAGAAAGAAAAGGCCATGTCCTTGCCCGGTAGCTGTAAATGTCAGCAAAAGGCCAAGGGACCTGCCGTATCTTTATATATGTTAGCATATTTTACAGACGGCCTTCCCTCTACGTAGATGACATGTCAACCTTGGCATGGCGGATACGCTCCTGGCAGTATCAGAAACCGGGAAAGCCGCTGAGATACAGGATTGAAAAAGATCTGTAGAAAAATGCAGCACTGAATTTCACACTTTTGCAAACCACGCCGAAATATAATGTCATTCTTTTCATTTGCACTGCAGTACTGTGGAGTGTGGAGTCTAGTGGTACCTTTAGGAGATTTTAAGGATTTTAACCCATCAAAAAAAATAGCAGAGCCATGGGATAATGTAAAGTACATCAGCAACACTGACGTATTGTGGGTGTAACATTAGATGGTAACTGAATTTTATTAACAGCATTAACTGCTGGAAAAAGGCTGAGGAGAAAAAAAACCTGCGTTAACCTATGACAGCATGATCAATCCCCACTTATGATGAAACCTCAATTAACATAACAATTTAGGATAACAGGCCATTAGCAGGGCACGAATTAAGGGATTATTAGCAGCTAATTTTCCACCAATTTACCATGTTAGAGAATAATTAGAGGGCACAAGAGATTTTCTAACCTGTCTAAAGGGAATTCTTACACTGAGTTCTGGGAACACTGAGTAATATACAGTATAAAAGATATGGGTTTTTTTTGTGGGTTTTTTTTTTGCAAAGGATGAAGGAGGATGTTCCCAGATCTGACCTGGTGCACTGTAATATGATTGTAAAGAGTGCACAGTACATTTTCAGACAGCGTAAAAGAGCTGATGCAACAGGAGCTAAAAGGAAACCCATAACACCATGGCATCAACAAGGCTTTACTTTAAAAGCATGTAGTCTTAACATGTCATTTGGTGTAAATGTCAAAACAGGTTTGCTTGTTGACCACAACACAGGCTAATCAAATATCAGACATCAAGCATTTTTTTAGTTACCTTTAGTTCACAGTTGCTGCATTCCCTCATCCTTTAAACTTAATATACTGTACCATTAAACCAATTTAACCCCATTAAACTCAATTGATTGTGGAAGAATTACAAACTTTTCCTCAGTCCCACATACTCAAGCAGATCCACGCAGCTTCTCATTTTGCTGGTCTAGACGTTGAGCAGGTGTCTCCACCGATGGCCTCCTTGTCCCAACCCTCAACACACTACTTCTATTCACAAGCTAGTTAGCGACTCAATTACTAGCATGACACAAAAAAGCTCCAGGCCAAAAACCTGGGGCCACCCACAAACTACAATCCTAGCCGACAAAAGATGCCCCGGCCCCCACCACAGGAGCCGCCCTCGAGTGGCCAGTCAACATCAGGAACCCCATGGTGATCATTCGGGCACACATCGCTGCTACTTGCTACACCACTAATTATTTCAGCAGATTAGCAAGCCAATTATTATTGTACTTGTGCTAATTAGGAATTATTAAAAGCATTTATCAATTAGTCCTCGCAGCTTGGCCAGGATGGGAGAAGCTCATTAATGTGGCTTGAAATGCATAGAAGCAGAGGAGAGTCTTTGGGATGGAGTGGTTTGTGGTTTCTCAGTAACATGACAAGCTGTATATGTTGTTGTGTGAAATAAAAAGAGAAATAAATTGAGACTGGTGAGAGAACAACTGAGTGTAGCCGCTATAACATAAGTGATATGTGTAAGTGATTAATGTTGTGGATACAAAGCATGCAATCATCAGGAAATTGCTGTGGTATTTGTCATGCTGGAAAATAATCAACTTTGGATTGGCTTCACAATGCCACGTCATCGGCCCCCTTGTTTATTATTTATTTTCCAATAACACGTTCTGTCATTTTTTTATTTGTATACAGGCATTTTTGAAATAACTCAGGAACTGTTTGTAACTCAGAAATAAGAGACATATTGGTAGACAATGACAGTGGTGGCTTGGTGGTTAAGACTCTGGGTTACTGATCAGAAGGTCTGGGGTTCAAGCCCCAGCACTGCCAGGCTGCCACTGTTCAGCAAGGCCCTTAACCCTTTCTGCTCCAGGGGTGTTGTTTCATGGCTGACCCTGTGCTCTGACCCCAAATTCTTGACATGCTGGGGTATGTGAAGAAAAGAATTTCACTCTGCTGTAGTGTATATGTGACCATAAAGACTCATTATCATTAAAAGCAGCGTTTATTTTATAGTGTAAAATATGCTGGAGCTCACAAGTGGTTTAACAGAAACGGCATCATCGGCAAATCGCAAGTTTGAACCCGGACGATACCATAGCCATCTGCGGCCAGGAACCAAAGGAACAAAACTGGATGGGAGGGTTGGCATACAGTCTCTGCCCTGTCAATCACAGTGACACTATCCAATTGTGGTGCTTGTGAGCTCATGTATGCAGAAGAGGGCAGATAGTACTTTCATCCAATTGTGTTACGCCTCTCTGTGGCACAGCATGTGCAGGTGGGCTGGTGATGAAAATGGGATCCATCCATTCATCCATTTTCCATATCACTTATCCAACACAGGGTGATTACGGAGCCTGGAGCCTATCCCAGGGAACTCATGGCACAAGACAGGGGACACCCTGGATGGGGTGCAAACCCATCGCAGGGCACATTCACACATTCACACACACCACGGACAATTTGGAAATGCCAATCAGTTTTTGGACTGGGGGAGTAAACCGGAATACCCGGAGGAAATCCCAGAAGCCCAGGGAGAGCATGTAACCTCCGCGCACAAAGCAAAAGAAGGATTCGAGTCCCCAACCCCATAGACAAGGCAAACAAGCTATTTATTTATTATTTATATAGTAGCTTTTTTGTTTTTTTGTCATGAACTTTACAGTCCTTTAGTCCAAATGCCTCCAGCAGACTGCTGGTATTTGAGTCTCAGAAGTTCCCATTAGGACACCATTTGAGCTCTTTTTCTTCTTCTTCTCTTGTTCACCCCTGAATGTCCTCATTCACAGAATTCTGCAATGCAGGTGGAGTGATCCCAAGGAACTACACCCCTACTAGAGATTCACACACTCACCCACTCCTCAAGCCGCTCCAGTGTATTCAGATAAGTCCTGCCAATCACAATAGAGCATTGTGGGTAAGAAGGCCACTGATGGGGCATAAAGAAAGAAAGTATGAAGGTGGGGAGGGGGAGGGGGAGGGGGTGTTTGAATATGGTAGAGGAGGAAAACCCCTCCGTTAGGCAGTACATTTCTCTAGTAGCATTCTTCATTATGACCAGAGACCCGTGATTAGCTTGGCTTCCATAAGGATGGTCAGGAGACGCATACCAATTAGGTTACTGTGAACACTTTGGGTCACATTGCTATGGAAACCAAACCTAGCCCCCTAGTACTGACACACACATTCACAAATACCACCCAAACAGTTTTCATATAACCCCCTTTTTACAGCCAGGGTAATGAGGGGAAGGGCAAAAAAAGGTCTGATAGCCAATTGAAGTGTCAGCAAGGTCGTAAACAGAGGAGCTGTCACCCACTTCATTGTCCTTTTAAGATATTTTAGGACATTTTTTTTTTGTACAAGAAAGAGACAAGCCAAAGTTTGGGGTTTTATGGAAGCAGAGTATTGTCTGAGTGGAAAAGTAAAGTTTGATAGTGTCCAACACTGCACCAGTGCAAGTTTCAAATTTTTTGAAGCGATCCAGATTAAAAGGTTTGATCAGTATGCACATGAGAAGACGTAACAATTCTTCACAAACTCATTTATAACCGATTATTTCTCATTCGCCTTTCTACCATTACAAATGTGTAACTGATTAGCATAAACACTTGATGGGTCAAAGAAAATAACATGAATATTGAAAGCTTCCTGTCTCTCTCTTTCTCTCTCAAACATCTTTCTTTTTTCTCTCTCTCTTTTTCCACTTTCATGTCAGGATGGTGACATCCTCCTGAGTCAACATTGTCAGCTCAGCTCCACTGGGACTCCTGCTTTAATCGCTTTAATTAATTTCCAATCAAGCAACAGTAAACTAATCAACGGGATGCCAAAAATGGTGACAACTCTGTTATGAACGCACACAGCGAGGGAACTGAGATCTACGAAGAGGAGGAGGAAGAAGAGAGAAAATCAACTGAGGGAAGAACTGTATAGAAAACGCTCATCACTATTCTTTTTATCCCCAGTAGTGTGCGCATTGGCAGGGTCAAAATGGTTTCTTTCATTCAAGGACAACAGCTCTTTCACAATTTAAGCGGAGTAGTGTTTACTGATGTACAGTATATATCAAATACCATTCCCATTGCTACCAATTCTTCGACCATCTCAAGATCAAAAAACAAACAAGTTTGTTGATGAGTTCAGAAAAATTCAGACTTATACTTCTACCCATTCACAAACCTGTTAAGATCAATTAAGCTTGATTTAAGGTCATACCCAGACTTCATGTTTCGGCTGCCACAATACTGTGACTCGTACACTCACCAACCACTTTACAGTGCCTTGCGAAAGTATTCGGCCCCCTTGAACGTTTCAAACTTTTGCCACATTTCAGGCTTCAAACATAAAGGTATAAAATTTTAATTTTTTGTGAAGAATCACCAACAAGTGGGATACAATTGTGAAGTGGAACGAAATCTATTGGATATTTTAAACTTTTTTAGCAAATAAAAAACTGAAAAGTGGTGCATGCAAAATTATTTGGCCCCTTTACGGCTGTGCAGCACTCAATCACCCAGACTTAGAAGTTCGCGAGGATCTCTGAATGATCCAATGTTGTCCTAAATGACTGATGGTGATAAATAGAATCCACCTGTGTGTAATCAAGTCTCTGTATAAATGCACCTGCTCTGTGATAGTCTCAGGGTTCTGTTGAAAGCGCAGAGAGCATCATGAAGACCAAGGAACACACCAGGCAGGTCCGTAATACTGTTGTGGAGAAGTTTAAAGCTGGATTTGGATACAAAAAGCTTTCCCAAGCTTTAAACATCCCAAGGAGCACTGTGCAAGCGATCATTTTGAAATGGAAGGAGTATCAGACCACTGCAAATCTACCAAGACCTGGCCGTCCCTCTAAACTTTCAGCTCAGACAAGAAGAAGACTGATCAGAGATGCAGCCAAGAGGCCCATGATCACTCTGGATGAACTGCAGAGAACTACAGCTGAGGTGGGAGAGTCTGTCCATAGGACAACAATCAGTCGTACACTGCACAAATCTGGCCTTTATGGAAGAGTGGCAAGAAGAAAGCCATTTCTCAAAGATATTCATAAAATGGCTTGTGGCAAACATTAGACGAGACTAAAGTTTGCCACAAGCCACCTGGGAAACACACCAAACGTCACACCAAACGTTGAGAAATGGCTTTCTTCTTGCCACTCTTCCATAAAGGCCAGATTTGTGCAGTGTACGACTGCTGTTTTTCTCGCCATTCTGTCTAAACTTTAGAGTCTGTTGTGTGTGAAAATCCCAGGAGATCATCAGTTTCTGAAATCCTCGTACCAGCCCATCTGGTACCAAGAACCATGGTAAATGGTAAATGGTCTGCATTTATATAGTGCTTTTTTAACCTTAGCGGTTCTACAAAGCGCTTTACACTGTGTCTCATTCACCTTTTCACACACTCACATACACACACTCACACACCAATGGTAGCAGAGCTGCTATGCAATGCGCTAACTTCGGGAGCAACTTGGGGTTCAGTGTCTTGCCCAAGGAGTCATGTGGGCCGGGAATCAAACTGCCAACCCTACGATTAGTGGACAACCCGCTCTACACCCCATAAACCATACCACAGGTAGTCACAGAGTTCACACTTTTTCTTCATTCTGATGTTTGATGTGATCATTAACAGAAGCTCAAGACCTGTATCTGCATGATTTTATGCATTGTGCTGCTGCTGCCACATGGTTGACTGGATAAAGTAACTGCATAAATGAGCAGGTGGACAGGTGTTCCTATCTATGTGGATGGTGAGTGTGTCAGACTCACTAACTAACAAATGCTGGTTTCTAGTCATCTATAAAGATCCCTAATCAAATAAAAGTACTGTTACTTAATATCTTAAGTACAAATTTAAAAAGCCGCTATAACGACAACGACGGCAACAATTCCAAAACTATTCAGAGAAAATAATTTAAGCTCAAGTAATAACATACAGTATGTACTGCAAAATACACACTTACATCTTCATCAGTGAATGAGCCTGTACATTATGTACAGAATTTACTCTTTGCTAGCTAATGCTTCAATAACACTTAGCAGTTAACAGCAATTTACAGCAACATGCGTTCTCAAGAGCAAAGAGTCCTTGTATGCTGATATGTCATTGTATATACGTGTACACCTATTATTTTTGAGAGTCTGGAGACAAAATAATTGTTCTATGTGTGGCCATGGATGTCTCGTCACTGGAAAGATTTCCTCCATAAACTCATCTTTCTGAACTTTTGTTAAGTTGACTAGCAATGGAGTGATGTAGGGTTTCCCTGAAATCTTACTGTGATGTGATGTGATGGTGCAACAGGCAAAAAAACAACAGAATATCTAGTAATCAAAATGATCAGAACATACAGGACTACAGATGTGGCAATAGCGATAAACTAAAATGTCTGTAATGTAAGACGCCTAAGACAGACCCTCTGAATCTATTTCTGTTAGCAGAGCAAAAATAAACAGAACATTGGGTCATATTCATATTGTGTCCGAAATGTCAAATACTCTATGTTAATTTCTTGTTTATAGAACTGTTATATAAAAGCAATATCATAATCACAATTGTGTAATTGGACTGAATATCAGAATGGCCTCTTCACACTAACATCAGTAGAGAAATCATCATTGATTAATTTTGTCAGTTTTGTTCTACTGGCTAAATTTCTTGTCATTTAAACCTTGTCCTCTGTCATCTGTACAGAGTTTGTAAGTGCTCTTCTTGCACTTCTTGCATGTTTTGATGATGACGTAACGGTGCAGAAGCATCACAGACAGCTGGAATCTTATTACAAATGGAATTGATTCACTGCACTGTAAAATCAGATATCTCAAAAAATTTGAGGAAACTAATTACCTAAAAAATTTTAAGTTGATAAATCAATTTCTTTAAGTCAAATACACTTCAATATAACAAAGATTTTACTCAAACTTGTTATATTTAAGTGCAATTGGCTTAAAGAAATTGATTTATCAACTTCAAAATTTTGAGGTAATGAGTTTCCTCAAATTTTTTTGAGTTAAATGAACTTTTTTGTACAGTTTTACAGTGTTTTACAGTGTGTGTGTGTGTGTGTGTGTGTGTGTGTGTGTGTGTGTGCGTGTAAGGAAATCACACTTAGGTTTTAAAAAGCTTTAGGCAGCCAGACATACCTTTGCATGCAGAAAGTTAAACTAAGGTTATAAAGTTGCCTAAAAACATTTCTATTTCATTTCGGTTCAATATATTTGCATGTTCTTAATATAGAGCTGTCAAAATATAGTATTGTCAGAAGAATTCGGCAGCAGAGACATCCAAAGGGTTTTCCCAAACCCCCACACACATAACAAATTAAAGATTGAGAAAAATGGAGCGGAGCATGTAAGTGTAAAAAAGCACATTTTTTTTGCATCTACAAATTTTAAACCTTATATTACAAGTACTATCGATTCTAAAGGCACTTCTATCTCCTTCAGATTACCTGAAGCTTGATAAACTGTAGTTTGTGTTTGAAGAGGCAATTTATCCACATAGTTTCAATTCATTGGATTCAATCTATGAGATACTTTCTCCTACATAGTATTTAAATCTCTATCATTTTTGGCAAGTGCAAACATGAGGCAAATCTCTGAAGATGACATGAAATATCTGAAATGATAAGATGATTACCACAATCTATATGATCTGGACATTCCATTTAGCATTGTAAAAAAAAAAAATTGTTTTTTTTATTATATAATTGGTTTGGTAATTTTGGACCTAATTCTGCTGATGAGGTTTCAACCCTCCCCATGAAAGAAAGCTCTTAATTGATTGCCAGAATCAAACAATGCTAATTGGGTTTCTGCCGCGTCCTTTAATCATAATTCAGATGAGTGCCTATAATTAATCTAACGAACGACCATCTGACCGTGACTGGAATGGGAACTGATAGTTTGATGACGAGCAGGAGAATTGAGAGGAGGATGAGTGAAGCCTGTGGACGGGGTTTTTCACTCTCCGTCTTTGAGTGGATGGTAAACTAAATCAGGACCCAGAGCACTGATCAAATCAATGACCTTGGCATGAAATTGTGCAGAAGGAGGTCTTAGTCTAGATGTTTTACGTTAACAGTGAAAGTTATTGTGAACTGATGAAATCAATATTTGCCAACTCACACACTTTTGACACTTTTCTCAAGCTGTCATGCCAGTGAAAGACCCAACAACCTAGACACGCAGAACAAATTCTTCTGAGTCCTGGTCTTCATTCAGGATAACATGCAGTTGTTGCCTTATGAGAAGATCTTGACTGTACCTCCCAGCCTATTTTAATCTCATCACTTTCACTGGGTGCGTCTCACTCAGCTCCCTAGGTCGTGAATCATTATATTATTATTACACGAGTTCAGGCACTGGTAAGGACCCTGTCTCACTACACACTGGGACACTGATAACTCAATTTCCAGTGACATGACTACGTACTCGCATTGTAAAACCTCAACACTGGTATTCATCAACAACAGGCAGTACTGAGATCTTTCTGACATTATGTCATATAAATTTGTTAGCTTAATCACACATGTTTAGGTCATGGTACTTTAACCTGTATCGGAGTCTGTCTAGTGGATTTAAAATAAAAAATAAAAAAGTAGTTAAAGTCATTAGACTCAATCAAACCGTATACAGAATGTCAAATAAAGTTAAAAATCGCTAACATAAGCAATCCTTTGAGAGCGACATCAACAATAGCAAGTTACTTACATTTGTAGATAAAGGTGGCTCAGATTTTGTCCACCATTTTTTTTTCAAGCTGAGAGGCTTCAGAAAACATGACGTCATTTCTAATAAGGGAACATAGTGAGCATCGATGAACCATGGTTTTTGCGGTGCATTGTGGGATTTTTTTAGGGAGCGAACATTCCAGTACACTGAAAGGATTTAGCCCTTAAAATGTCCGACTCCCTAATCAGTGCCCTGACTACTGAACTGGGAAGCTGATTGAGACGCACCCATAGTTTAAAAAAATGAAACCAACATGTGTATGTGTCCATCTGATTGAGAGAAACCATCTCTAATGATACCATCAGGTAATACAGGTAACGGCTTCCTTTTTTAATAACAGATAACTGATAAAGAAAGAAACTTATTTTTGTTATAGTGGCATGAATATATAACTAGCAAGTGTGAGTAAGTAATGCTAGCTAGCTGCATTAGGTTGTATGTAAGGAATAAAACATGGCAGGGCATGCTGTTGTAGGACAATAACAATGGGGTGGCAGTTATTGTTAATACCTTCAATTTGTACTTGCCGTGTTTTATTCCTCTTATACCACACCATAAAGTTTTACATCTGACTGTTAAAAATAAAACACTGACACTGGAGACTCTTCCCAAAATGCTAAATAAATGTATCTTGACTGAAAACTCAACAATCATACATTTTTATGATTCGTTAATGTGTAACGTCCACCACACTAGTCCCTGTGAACACTGTTACTATAGAAAAAATAACATATTAGAACGAAGGCAATAATATATGTAACTACTGTTAGAGCTGCTCTAAGCAGGAGTGCAACAGTGGTCTGGTATAATTATTTATTTATAATGACTTATTTCTCATTCACAGCTCTTAGCTCGTAAACTTTCAATTGATACCGAATTGGACTTTACTGGGTGTCCAAAAGGTCTCCATACATAGAGGAAATTAACACTTTTCAAGCAAAATGTCTTACAAAATGTTTCACAGGGACTTGCGATGGACTTGAACAGGAAACGTGGTAAGGTATATTGATGGTACATACTATGTCACATAGTATAATATGCTTTGTTATATACAGTATATGGCAGAGACTAGGAATCATTTTAGAAAACATGATGATGAGAGAAACCTATCATCAGGTCCAAGGACTACTGACACATTGTTGTTTTGATTTTATTCACAAACGTACAAAATTATGTTATCATCTTTACAAATCAGATGAAATTCCTAAAATTCCATTTCAGTCATCATTTCAGTTCTGATGAAGTGCACTCAAATGCAGTTTGAAACTGGTAGAGAATCGTATATTTCGGAAAACAAAGGCGAAAAATGTGCACACTGCGATGAAATTGCAAGATGCTTTCAGACTACAAACAAAGCAACTCTTTCAGTGGACATGGTTTAATTAAACTGCAGTGAAACTTCAAGTACACTGCTTTCTCTTATTCTGCCAAGTATTAACGTCGTGTGCTTGTCACTTTGCCCAGATGGAATTAAGAAACGCGAAATGAAATAGCTGTCGCATAATGGTGGAATTTCACTGAAATTTGGCAAGAAAGTGATGAAGGCAAAAATGCTGCATTAAAAAGAAGGAAGAAAAAGAGGCAGACAAAAAAAAGGAAAGTGTCACATCATTAGTAATGGAAGTGGCGGATATGTGGGGGGCTGTGATTCTGAAATGTAGGGGAAGAGAGAGTGAAAGAGAGATTTGGGAATCTGAATCAGTCTTAAAGGAGGTAATTTACACATGCAAAGGAAGCAGGAAGCAGTACAAATAAAGCTTGTAATAGGCCGACTACTGTAAACTACCAGCTTCAAGTAACACTGTCACGTTATCCCACACAGGTTGACTTACAACAGCAAGAAAATTCAATGAGCCAATATTGACAGCCTTCAATCGTACCGCATTACTACCAAACTTTATCTCTTATATTTCACTTTTATCATCTATCAATATTTGTATATCTATCTATATACATATATATTTATTCATTGTGTGCGTGTATATATATATATATATATATATAAACACACACTCACACAGTATTGTGCAAAAGTCTTAGGCACCCTTAGGCACCCTGACTTATCAAGTCAGTACAAAAACATTTTAGATTTTCAAACATTAGTTTTCAAGCACAAAATGAAATGTTAAATGTTACAGAAAAATGTTTGATTAAAAGGATCAAGAATGTTCTTTTAAAAACAGATTGAATGTACAAACTATTTTTTTTATATATATATATTAATCGACCAGACGAGAGATATGCAGCCTTGTGCAAAGCATATACTGAAATATGGTTGAAATGTGATTTTATTTTAGAGCTCATTAAAGCAGCATTTAGGTCGTGCTACAGGAGCAAACCACTGATGACAGACAAATCTAAAAGAATTGTGAGCCACCTGTTTGTAAATGACTATTGTCTTTGTCTTCGCCCATTTTATTCAGCACAGAGTATGAAAGTATGAAAGTAAAACGCTCCTACTTGTGCAAATTTGTTGCGGTGTGCAGTGGGAGCCAAGGGATCCTAGTTCTGATGCACACCTCTAATCTCAACAAGATGGATGTAAACCTTTTAGCAAAAAAAAATTACAGAACTTCCTATTTGTATCTGTATTTGTTTAGGGGGAAAAAAATGTATTCAGTTGCATCGGTTACATACACAATATTCATTGGTGTTGTAAACTCTATATGAGATACTTTCACTTATTAAGGACCTTTTACTTAGTCTAATCTCCACCTTACATGGGCAAACCACACATTTCTGGGCAGACAGAGCCTCTGTGGACTTCATTCAAACCTGTTCTTATAAAAATGGAAAAGAAAAATCATGTAAATTGTAAATGTAAATTCTAACAAAGAAAGCAATGTGAATCGTTTTTGAATTGTGTTGGATAAAGTTTGATTTCACTAAAAGTCATAACCATAACATCCATAACTCTTCATGCATTCTCTCCATGGCTGCACTATTATTGTTTCTTTCAAATCACAGCTGAAAACATTTCTCTTCACAAAACATTACTCTTCATTTTCTACACAGTAAAGATACTATAAAATGTATGCCACTTTGTCTTACATATTTTGTAAAGTGACATTAAGTGTGTTATACTTTAAACTGCTCCTGGAGTGTGTAAGGATGTGATGAACGAACTCGGCTTTCATCAAGGGTGTGTTATTGCCTCCAGATCCACCGTGATCCACTTCTTTCGTTCCTTTAAAATACAAACTTTTTATACTGGGCCCCTTTAGTGTAGAGGACTGTAGTACACTAAATGAAATATATAATGGATGTACAGTTTATAGATACAAAATAGATATCTAAGCAGTTTTTTTTTCCATCTCAACTCTGTGCCATCTTTTTTGTCGCGTTTTTTTTATTAAATTATAATAAAAATGTAAATTATAACGGAACTAGCCTGTCTTTGATATAAAATCCAATAAAGAAAAACAGAAACTACATCAGAGAACCCAGTAAAATTATGCTAGACAGTACAGTCAAGTTTAGAATGCCAGACCAAATTACTGTAGTTGTAGCTGTAAATAAATAAATAAATAAATACCTAATATTACTGCAAATACGGTTATGTTGTTAACTTGAACAGGAGCTTTTAAGCCTGGAACAGAGACCATGGGCTTCAGAGTTTGTGTATATATTCTAATGTGTAGGTTTCAACTAAAATTGGTGAAGGTAAAACTCCATGCTTATAAAGGTATAAGGATAAGCAATTAACATAATTGAATGGTGACAGTTACCTTTGAATGCTTAACCTTTAATGATTACTTCACAGCTATAAATAAGTATTTATGTTTTTTTCATAGTGCTTGCATTTCACACTAACACTTGACATACCTCTCTCGAATCCAATCAACAGTAAACATTTTGTTTTCATTGTACAGAAGCTGAGATGGTTCATGTTTACAAAACTGGAGTCTCTGAACGACAGCTATTTTTAATTTATTTATTTTTTTGCATGTTTTAAAAGTTCTGTAACAGTATTCTTTATGTGCTCAGTTCAGTTCACTGAAATACTTTGCTGGGGCCTGTCTGGATTGAGGTCCACCAGATGACCACCCCTGATCTAAATCAACAACACTCTATAAACCAATAATAAACACTGATCCTGCCCACTTAAATTGACTGACTGGAAATTAAAGCAGAAAGGAAAACAATGAAACACAATAAGAGACAAAAGTGACATGAAATAAAACAAACAAAGAAACAAAAAAAAAGCTAATAAAATAATTTTTATCATGTTATCATTTTATCGGTTCTCAATAATTATCTATAAGTAAGGGCCTTCTTTTCACATAAGGATTCTTGGTAGTCCCCTGTGATGCCTCTGTAGATTTTACTTATTCTCTGCTAAGATTAGACCTTATGCTTATAATGATGCTTCTTCTGAATTAAACTTCCCATTTAATTACTGATTTAAAATCAAAGGCAGCTGTGTGGTTTATAGGGAAAACCTTTCCTTTCTTTTCATTCAAAGTATTGAGCCAGTATAAGAAATGCCCGAGTAACAAATCCTTGCGAAATGTTTATCAAATCCTTGGTCTAATCTGGATGTAAACAACAGCAGTGCGCTATTATTTCATAGCGTTTCCGATGCATGTGACAGCCCAGACTAATAGGATTTAATAACAGTGCATTTACATGTCAGTGCTGTGATGTGGTTAGAAAATGAGGGAGCATGGAGAGATGGAGGGAGGGGAGGAGAAAGTGGGGATATTTGGGACAGCTTTTGAAGAAGGAGAAGTGTAATTATGTTAGATGGGTGGTGTCCTGACAGAATTATATGGCTCATGTCCACTTTTTATGATTTGGATCTTGTCAGGTCTCATCCCTTCCATCTATCCTCTTAAGAAGTGAGCTCATCTGCTTTTTTGTATGTGCCTCTCCACACAGTCTGTCTATCTCTCTCTTTCTCTCTCTCTCTCTCTCTCACTCTCTCTCTTTTATACACACACACAAATACACACATACACTCGTGAGGTTGAGCGCCAATTGGCCTGCATTTCCTCCCTGGCTTTGATGTAATGGAAGTAGCCTGCACTCCCCATCTCCTAATATGTGTAACATTAATGGGGAATTAGTTGACTGATCTCAGGAATGGGACACTTTTATCGCTCTCTCGTAATGTGGAGCACTTTCACATCTCCGCCATCTGCAATTTGTTGTCCACTTGAGTACACTGTCTTTTAGCTAGACGAACTGGTGGGGAGCGAGAGTGTGCCTTTAAAGGAATGCTTCAACAAAACATGCTTGAGTGGCTGTTAATAACTAAAACATGTTTGGGGGCAGTTAGCATGGTTTCATTTACATAATAGTTATTTTAGTATGATGTTTAAAATAAATAGTAAATAGTGGATCATGTGTCACATGGCTTAGTGGTTAGCATGTGAGGTTTCCTCCAGGTACTCCGGTTCCCTCCCGGAGTGGTCAGTAAACTGTTTTTTGTGCTGATTTTGATGCATGTTTTGGATCATTGTCCTGCTGGAAGATTCAACCACTGCCCATTTTAAGCTTTCTGGCAGAGGCAGTCAGGCTTTCATTTAATATCTGTTGATATTTGACATGTACACACTTTGAGTCCATGATGCCATGTATCCTAACAAAATGTCTGTTCCACTAGCCACCACCATATTCCAGAGCCACCACCATATTTAACCTTTGGGCATGAGGTACTTTTCCATATGGCTACCTCTCTGTGTGCGTCAAAACCACCTCTGGTGTTGATTGCTAAAAAAGCTCTATTTTGGTTTTATCTGACCATAGAACCCGATCCCTTCTGAAGTTCCAGTAGTGTCTGGCAAACTGAATACTCTTGAGTTTGTTTTTGGATGAGAGTAGAGAGTTTTTTCTTGAAACACTTCCAAACATCTTGTGGTGATGTAGGTGACTTCAGATTGTAGTTTTGGAGACTTTCTGACCCCAACACGCAGGTAAATTCTGAAATTCTCCATCTGAGATTTTTTGGCCACTCTTCACAGTGCGTTGAGACAATACAGACATGTGTCCAATTCCAGGTTGATTCATAACATTCCCAGTTGACCGGAACTTCTTCATTATTGCCCTGATGATGGAACAGGGTTCCTGTATTTTAATGTAAAATGTACAGAGGAGGCTTAAGGTTTATGTAGTGTTGCTGAATCTCCTTACTAGAAGTACAGATTGCATAGAACATATACACACTAGTGCCTTGGACTCTGGCCCAGATATTTTAGTGGCAGAATTACTCCTAAGCAATCACTGTATATCCTGATTTCCTTTTGTTTGTCTCTGTGTACTTGGTCTTCCCCTGTAAATCACATACTCATTTAAGCTTTTCTGTTCTTTTGTCCCTCAAACATGGTTGCAAAGCAGTTCCTGTTTAGTGGCATGTGAATAGGCTTATCACACTGAGCTTATCAGCCAATGACGTGCTGAGAATTTTCTTTTTTTTTTTTTTATCAGTTTTGATGCACGGCAAAAAGGGATTTTGTTCGAATACTGCCATTTCCCAACCACCATGGAATTTCAAATAGTCTGAAAGCCAGGGAAAAAAGAACATAATTAAATCTTTATTTCATTTTCTAATTAATGATAGTGACTTTGGAGGGGGTATTCAGGATGGTAAAACAGTATGCTGTGTTCCTTAGGCATTGTGGTGTACTGCAGCTTTGTAATCGCTGCCATTAAAATCATAATTAGGGTGTTAATTGCGTTATTTTATGAGTAGAATTACCATAACAAATGTGTTCCTCTCCAGTAATGACGCCGTGATTGACTTTTTCAATTTGACAAAATGCCCTGAATCGAAGAAAACCCTACATAACTTTGGGAAATATATTCGGTTTGCATGGCTTTACACGTTTTAGATATTAAACTGGCTTTGGTCTTGATATATATATATATATATATATTTTATATATATATATATATATATTTTATATATATATATATATATATATATATATATATATATATATAAAGTATGTATATCTATCTATCTATCTATCTATCTATTTATTTATTTATTTATTTACATATACTGTATATGCAATCATGTAAAAAAAAAATTACGACACCCCATTGAAAATGAAATTGAAGGGTTTTTTTGATAGATTTGGACAAGCAAACATTTGATACGCTTTGAAACACTGTCTATAAATAAAGGTGTTACACTCTATCAAATGATAATAATATAACAATTTACATTAAGTAAGTACACCCCTACATTTATCACACCTTCAAATCCATATAATTAGAATCAAGTGTTTGGGTGTCAGTGATTAGAAGCTGCTTAGGGAATGCAGGTGGAACCTGTCTTATTTATACCCCTCTCATATCTAGTGTCTGGTGTTCCCTTTGCTATTGAGGTGTGTTGTGTCATCATGCCAAGATCTTGTAAGGAAAATCATCTACAAATGGCTCAGATTTCAAACGATTGCCAGTTTGTCCAGGACTGGCCGTCCCAGCAAATACAGTCCAAGAGCAGACCGTCTGATGCTTAAAGACGTCTCCAAGAACCCCAAAAGTTCATCACAGGATCTGCTAGTAAATCTTGCAACTTTTGGTGTCAAAGTGCATGCTTCTACTATCAGAAAGAGATTACACAAATTTGACCTGAATGGGAGGCATGCCAGGAAAAAGCCTTTGAACTACTACAGTTTGCCAGTGAGCATATAGACAAAGACCAGGCCTTTTGGAATAATGTGCTCTGGACAGACGAATCAAAGATAGAGTTGTTTGGCCACAGTAACAGCAGACAGGTTTGACACAGACCCAAGACAGCTTTTCAGGAGAAGCACCTCATACCAACTGTGAAGCATGGTGGTGGAAATGTTATGGTTTTTGGTTGTTTCGCTGCCTCAGGGACTGAACAGCTTGTATTCATTGATTCAACTATGAATTCTGCATAATATCAAAGAGTGCTTGAAGACAATGTGAGGCCATTTGTCCAAAAGTTGAAGTTGAACCGAAAGTGGACTTTTCAACAGGATAATGATCCTAAGCACACTTCCACAAAGGAACGGCTCATAAAGTAGAAATGGAGGGTATGGAATTTCTTAGTCAAAGCCGGATTTGAAACCCATTGAAATTTTGATATTACTACAAGAAGTTATTTCTGCTAAAGGGATTAATACTAGCTTCTGAGGCCAAGGGTGTACTTACTTTTTCCAAACAAGAATATCCTATCTATTGATATTTCTGTTGAATAAATGACTAAAAAATAGCCACTGTTTCAAAAATGATCAAATGTTTGCTTGTCCAAATATGTCAAAACATCTAATAATTTCAATGGGGTGTATTTATTTTTTCACATATACTGTATAAGCCCACCCAACGCTGGACACTTGTATGAGATTTTGTACATAGTAATGCAAGATTACCAGGGAATACCAAAGTATTAGTAATTCAGTAACAGAGCAACATGAGATAAAGCAAAGCAGCACCATGGGTAATTGTGAGAAATAAATCTTGGTCCCAGGAATCTGAGTTTACATTCAGAGATTGCAATTTAATTGCTATTGTTATGTCCAGATCTGTGCATATAATTGCATGTATGTGATATCACCCCATGTGTTAACAAAATTATATATTTTCCCATTTTCTATTACTCTAACTAGTATTTCTATTACTTCTCCCTCTAATACAAAATATATAGGAGAAATTCCTCATCATCCTGCAATATCAGTGTTAATATCTCACTGCTAATGGGCTTGATCTTTCCAATATGGTGACGAAGGCTTGCCTCATCCATCTGTCAATTCACTTTCTGGTGAGTGCCATTGCTAAATTGCCGTTTGGAAGACAAGAAGGGACTTGCGAAAGAACACAATAGGATCACAGAGCTGACCAGAGCGCAGGTGGAATTGAATTGGAAATCTTCCACAGGCTCTGTTAGCATAACAAAAGGGGCCACGTAGCTTTAGACAAAAGCAGAGAGGTTTTAATGTAGAAAATCAATCTTTCCAAGGAGAGAAGTTATTGTGCAAGCAGCTGTACAGGTGTTCCTCGCCTGCTCCTTAATCAAAAGTGTCAAAACTAAGTTTTCTTTTCCAGACAAAGTTTCCTTTTCCCAACGCAGAAAATGCCTATGTGTATAGACAGAAAATATTTCTGTGTATAAAACCGTTGTATCTTGCATGGACAGCTAGCGAACAAGGTACTCAATTATCAGCATTGTATATGTGCAAAATATACACCTTTCACAGAATACTCCTATAATAAATAGCCATTTTCCTATCAGAAAATATCTTTGTCAGCAGAGTAGAAGTAGAGTCAATCCAATTATGAGGATTTACGAATCAATAAACAGTGAGTTTTTATGAGGTATAACAATAGCAGTAGGAAACCTCAGGGCTAGGCTACGCAGGTGTGTAGACAAAGCCTCCGAACTACAGTGCTGAACTGCAGATTCCACTCGACGCCCCAATTATATGAAGCGGAGGATCATCTCTATTTGTCACATTGCTCTATCCATACATTCAGCATGTTGGGTGGCCTTGAGAGCACTAGCATAATAAAAGGTAATGCTTGCTAGTAGCTTGTGTTAGCTCTATCCTTGTAAATTCAACTCTTTTTAAACTTTGTGTAAAATGTGGTCAAAATCAAGGCTACCATGAGGCTGCATGCTAGCAGTTTCTGGTAAATGAAAGAAGGGCGCTCCAAAACAATCACGCAAAGTTGAAATTCCAGTGAGAGACCTGTACTTAAAGGTGTTTGTCTCGATAAGGTTAAGTCTATATTTATCGGTCGACAACCAGCCACATATTACCATAATAATGATTTAAGCACTCGCTAATCCTCTCTGGTAAATGAACGTCTTCATTTTCCCAAGCCAGACAGAGGAGCCATGGTGAGCAAGTGTGTGTGTGTGTGTGTGTGTGTGTGTGTGTGTGTGTGGTGTGTGTGTGTCAATCCACCCTGTCTGGCAAGTCGTCCCGGTGGGACCGTGTTGTGTGTGTGTGATACCCAGAGTGTGATGGGTAATTTTCCAAATACGCCCGTATCGTTCGCTCCCATTCATTCTCCAGCATTCAGTTGCTCACCTCTCACTATTGTCCCCATCAGCCACACACAGATATAATTTCCCTCTGTTTCTGGGCATTAACCTGCACACAAAGCTCTAACTATTACTGACTGATAGCACACGTAATGCTAGGAGGACAATAAATAGAGAGTCATTGACACTGGAAGCTCCTCAGGCTATGAAATGTTGCCGGGCTAAACGCAAGCATACACAAATAGACTTAGCATGTCGACTAGGCTGACATGAGGTTCTCCCCTTGCTGCTTTTGACCACCCAGTTGTGTAGGAAGAAGCTCTGACCCGTCGTACCTCAGGGCCGTGACCTCTGAGGAGTCCATATGCAAACTGGTTGATTAAAAATCACTGAGACGCTGAGGTAGAACGGTATGTGGCTAACGCAGAGGATCTCAAATGACCACGTAGTCCTGGAACAGCTCTCTCTCACAGCTCTTATTTCAACACGGAGGAACATTGTGCGACTGATTAATTGATATGATGACAATATAATGAATTCTAATGAACACACAAGGTTTCTTCAAAGGCTGGAGAAGAAAGAGTATACAGAGTGTGCTCGGTGTTCGAGAGGTTATGGGTATTCGGTGACATTTTAAAACCATAATAAAAGAGTGTGACACTCTTTTAGGTGACACATCAGCAACCACTTGAAATGTTCATGATATTTTGGTGTTTTTTGTCTTTTTTACTTTTTTATTCATATCCAAAAGTGAATATATATATATATATATATATATATATATATATATATATATATATATATATATATATATATATATATATATATATACACACACACATATATATACCTAAGCAGTAAAAGCTTTTAGTACAAACTGTCACTCTTTTTTTATAAAGGTTTGTTTCTGCCATGTATGAGAAAATATCATTCAGCTTCATCTCACAAATGTGACTTTTTCACACAATTACAAGATAATATCATGTAGTGTATTATTATACAGCAGGAAGTGGCCATACCAGGAGAATGCCTTAAGGTGAACAGTAAAGTGTGCACTAATGCACAGCTTGTGAGACAATAAGTCATAAGGTTAATATATTAACTTGCAAATGCAGAATAAAAAAAAGTGCAAAATACACAATATTGCAGAATAATTATGAACTTTTTATAGGCATAATATTCTCTCATACATGGTGAAAACAAGCTAACACAGATATTCCATAACATGAAACTTGAACATTATCTTACCGCTCCATTTTTATTTTTACTACACGATTCCTTAGGGCAAAAAAATAATCTTTTGAAATCATTTAAATCAATTCAAATCCAATCATGACACAGTCTATGTCTGTAAATCATAATCTCCCCCACTTGAAATCCCAAAGCTGCAGCTTTTTGATGACCATACCAGTGTAGGGGATTTGTAATTGGCTTGACTGGAACATTTTATGGATTTTTAGGGTCTTAGTTCGGAATGTTGGATGACATTCCAAAATTCCTTGGCAAGAGCCAACACACGGAGAAGAACACTCAGATTAGAACTGCATATGCTGGATTCCAGATTAGATTTAATTTTGTGTGTGTGTGTTTGCGTGTATGCCATGTATCTTACAGAGCCTTGGTCCTTCAGATAGATTCAGATAAAATCTAGGTTTAAGAATTCCTAGGATATAAACCTGGATAGATTATCCTGTCACTTTGATTCCGTAAACCTTATGAGTTTTTGACACAGATGTGCCAGCGCTGGTTTGTGGATTATGGCTTAATTGAATTAGAAAACTCTAAATACTATAATTCAGAGGATTGCAAAATGGTTTAAAGAGCTTGCTGTCATCGGAAGGAAGAAAAAAAAATGTCTCGTTAATCACGCTGCTCAAATGTGTTAGCTTTGCACCTCATTTCAAGGTTCTACTTCTCACCGTAATGATAATCTTGACCACGGTACTTAAACATGTGTCCTTGTAACACACAAAGACAGCAGCTGACCGGCACAATGGCCTCCCTTGACATCACTCTCATGGAATCTATACTTCAAGGCCCATCGATCTAAATACACAAAAGGAGCGTGCCAAAGCGCGAGTGGTGGTTTACAGCACACTTTCATCCTCCATTACACTCGCAATATTTGTGACAGCGCTTCCAAGGCCCACAAAAAGAAGGGGGGAATCGCTGATAAATTAGACATGTCATATCATCATGGCAGGCAGGGTTTGACATGGTTAAGTCCTCAGCTGTGAATGACAAGAATGACATCATATTGAACCGTCATGAGCAGATGGTAGATTGGTGCTCTGGGCGAGTTGCTGAAAACTGGGTTTTGACCAAAAAATTATCTGGCAAAGCTTGAAAAAATGGCAAATATTGATTATCTTACAGCTTTTCTCAAGTCTTTGAATGTTAGAAGCAAAAGATTTTTTAAATGCCACAAAGCCCCAACAGAATGTAAAAAAAATAATAAATCTCTAATAAAAATGTGACATGTGAGTCCAAGTAGGAAAGCTATAGATTTACTAAAGTACAGAATCACTGAGATGATATTGTAATTATTCTTTTTTATTTATTTTTAACAAAGTATAGCCGTGAATTAATATTCTGAGGAAGTGTGAGGGAAATTACTCATTTTACTTTGTAATAATTTTGTTCTTGTTCATGTTTATCTGAGGATAACGTTTAAGAAGGCCATGTCACTGAGATCAGTACAGAATGTTTATCTGCTTACAGAGACACAAACATGTTCTTCTGTTCATCTGTCTAAGATCCAAAAATAAAGATTGTTTGAATCTTAATCTTATGTTTATAGAATTAATAGCTTTGAATATTTATTCTTGGTTTGAACCATAGATTTTGCCTGTGAAAATTGCATTTGTTGTTAAAAAGGATAAACCAACAGGCAGACCAGAGATCTGAGAAAAATGGAAACATCCATCAGAGCCACTGCACAAGCATTGGGTATAATCAATATAACAATTTGGACATCATCATCAACATCATAGTGGCATCACCAACAACCTCATAATCCACCATTCAAAGACGATTTGTGCAGAAATATAGAGGCCAGCCCACAACATGCAATCCACTCACCAGCATTAAGAATCGGAAAGCCAGATTGGAATTTGCAAAGAAATACAGAGATGAGCCACAAAAGTGTTCATTTAGTGTGAATGAATTGAGTTCAATTATTTGTTTTCATACATCCAGCATGATTTGACCTTCAACCTTCAAGGATTCATAATATCGATCAAAACATTCCCTTGTATGGTGAACATAATTCAAACTAGTAGATTAGATTTTTGTTTAAAATGTACTAAAATTACATTTTAGTATAAGCCATGAGTTCATGTTTTGAAGAGCTGAATATTTTTATGTAACTATACGTAGTATGTTCTCTTAAATTATACTGACCACTTTTTTTTCAGTGTGATAGGGGAGAACTAGGTAGTGGGTGAGAATTTGCAAATTTGGTTCATGGGATCACCTTAAAAAGTTTGATATCTCATGGTTACAACATTATAATTGATGGCCACAAGATACTTGTTAATTAAAAGTTCATTCAAAGATGACCACCTCAGTGACTCAAACATTTTATATATAAACTTGCGAGATGTTAGTGATCCAGTCTCTGACATTAACAGAAAAATGAAAGCTTAAATCATCCCATATGACACATCGATCAGAGCTCGATCTGTGATTGTAAACTTTATGTCCATTATCAAACATCATCATTCATTCATTCATTCAACCTCAGTAACGTCTTTATTCTGATCAGGAGCAGTGGAAGTCAGAGAACACTTCCTGCAAGGCAGAAAAAGACTCTCTAGATGGGGAGCCAGTCCATCACAGGATATCATTACAGTATTAAACAGTCTTCATTTATTTATTTATTTATTTATTTATTTATTAATGATGTTCTTTTCCTCTTCTGATATTTCTTTTGTTTTTGAGTGCTCTTTGCCTGAAAATTTCTTCTTTTTTTTTATTATTACTGATTGTGTGTTTAATTGAAAACGGTTGTGATTCAGTTTCACTGTTTTACCAGGCGATTCATAGAAGCAGAAATGACAGAATTATCATTATTATTATTATTATTATTATTATTGTGCTTTCAAGGCATTTTTCAGTTCTCTTTGCAAAACTCTTCACACAATTCACACAATAGCACTCTACACGGACCATACTGTGAGTGTTTTTTTCACTGCTTTGATACAAAAGGATACGCACCTTCTGTTGTTGTTGTTGTTGTTTTAGCACTTCACATAATAATTATCTGTTACATATCATAATTATCTGTTACAGACCTTTTATACACTCTTAGAAAAAGAATCCTAAAGGGGTCTTTGGATAGTTCATAGTTTCTTAATGGGGTTCCACTTAGAACCCACTCTGAAATGGAAGGACAAACTGAAGAACGTTTAATGATGTTGGTCTGAGCCATTTTTAAAGTGTACCACAGTTCCATGGATACATACAGTAAGGAGGCACCTTTCTCTTTGTAATAGAACACTATTAGTGTTACAGCTTGGGCTTACATTGCTGCTTCTGGAACATTCTCACTAATCTTTATTGATGATGTAACTCATGATGGTAGCAGCAGAATGAATTCAGAAGTTTACAGAAACATTTTGCATGCCAATTTACAGGGAAATGCAGCCACATTAACCAGGAGGAACAACGATCCAAAACACTCTGCCAACTCAATAAAGGACTTCATCAGAGGGGGAAAAAAGTGGAAGGTTTTAAACTGGCCAAGCCAATCACCAGACCTTAACTCAGTTGAGCCTCTTGAAGAGGAGACTGAAGAGAGAACGTCCCTGAAACAAACAACAGCTGAAAGAGGCTGCTGTAAATGTGTGGAAAAGAAGAAACCAACAGTTTGGGTCACGTCAATGAGTCGCTGGATTGATGCAGTTATTGCAAGAAAGGGATATACACCAAATATTAAGTGTTACTTTAATTTATTTCAAGACTTATCTGTTCCAATACTTTTGCTCACATAAAATTTGGGTGGTCTGATACAAAAGGTTCTATGTTTTATGTTGTTTAACACTAGATGTAAATACCAGGAAGTAAAAGCTGGAGTCCTAAACTCTCGTCTCATAGCCGTCTCAAAACCAAATTTCTTTGGTGTATATCACAGACAGACAGACAGACAGACAGACAGACAGACAGACAGACAGACAGACAGACAGACAGACAGACAGACAGACAGACAGACAGACAGATAGATAGATAGATAGATAGATAGATAGATAGATAGATAGATAGATAGATAGATAATTGTAATACCAGTCGTTAGGTTATGGGTAATTTTTTTGTTTTGTTTTGGGGGTGTTGCGGTTGGAATTGTGTTATGATATAAAATAATACAAATATGTATTCTTGTTATCAAAAAGTTACTGCTAGCATTGTGATGTTTTCACAATGAATTACTATTGAGACACATTTATGGTACTTTTGTAGCATACTGTCCCTGCACCTTGAAGGTAAATAAATTAAACATTTGCACAAGCTGCATATTTGTGTTTAGAACATAATGAATATTTTGAAAATACTTTGAATAATGCCTATTAGCAATCACAAAAATGAAAAAACCAGGGCAAATTCAAACTTCAGACAGAGTCATAAGTGTTGTGTGTGAGGTTAGCATAAAGGTCATATTACATAATCACATGCAACTAAAAGAGAAAAACTATAACACACCAAAGAATCAGAAAAGTGAATATACTAAGAAGGACTTATTAATAAATGCAGATGTGACATAATTTTCCTCGTTGATTATTCTGATGGGTTTACAATCAGATAAACGTCACTTGATTCGACCCTCTGCGCATCAGTGTACATAATACAGAAAAGTCCCTGGAGGCTCTGCATTAGTGAGACTACACGTAAATATTGACAGTGGATGGATCACTCATACGCTCTCGCTCTCTCTTTCTCTCTCGCCGAATCTGCCTGTACACACCATCACCCTGCCAGGTGCTAATATGGGAGGCAAACACAAAAATGAGACGGCTCAGGTTACCTGAAGTACTGAGTAAACACACTCACAGCTGCCTCGGAGTGAAACTAGAGCATTGCACGCAAACAGTTTGCCCACAGTACAGTTTACAGAAACGTAATAGCGATCCAACACCATGTAGCATTATCATTCAGAATATGAATATGAATAGCATAATAGTGCAAGTATGCTATTATAATAATCAGATTCTGCAGAGGGTTTCTTTTTTGATTTGATAAATATTTTTTTTTTTTTAATGATGAATTCAAATTCATCAATTCAAAAATGAACAAGGATGAAATGGCTGGCTTTTGAACACTAATCCCACCACTAACTCTAATCTTAAAGTACATGCTAAGATATCTAGCTAATTTGTCGTCTGCTAGTGACACACAAATTGTGACTGTTATGGTATATTTTGTCACATTTACCTGCTGCTAAACAAATCCCTAAGAATATTACAATTAAAATGTCCATTCTAACTAACTATAATCCTTCTAATTTACTAGATTTTAAAGCTAATTTACTAGAATCTAGATAGAGCTAAGAAATAGCCGGTGCAGAGTTTTCAAATTGTAGCCTGTATTCGTGTAGATTTATACACGCTGACATTTTTAATGAGGGTAAAGATGTAAAGATATTCCTAGGTATTTTCTTGGGGAGTGAAACATGGCAGTTAGTCCGGTGTAGACCAACAGCCTACAAACGGTCATTTCATAATCAAGCCATTTTGAACATATAGCACTGTCAGGTGACGGTCATCAAAGTTAAACTCTTACCTTAAACAATATGCCAACAGTTTGTAATTGATGATGTTCTGTAGCTAATCTATAGTCTAGGCCAGAACTAGGCCAGAATTTCAGATTCTGATTTTATCAATCACTTGTTTACATCATTTATAAATTGATTTAATTAATTTATTATATAAATTAATTTAATTTATATAGAAATGTTTAGCAGAAATGTTCAGTAAAAATGTTCAGCAGAAACGTTCAGTAGAAATGTACAGCAGAAATTTTCATCAGAAATGTTCAATAAAAATGAAACTGGCAAAAAACTAATTTATTTTATTTATTAATTAAAGGTATAGTTAATGTAGTGGAGCTGCTGAGAAACGAGTTCCTGTTCTAACTTGCGTTCCATAACCTTTTATTTGGCATTTCTATTTTTTTTTTATATATATATACTCTTTTTATTCCTCCTTGATGGGGGGCATAGTGCTTTAATAGCTAACATATTTGCCTCGCACCTCCAGGGTTGGGGGTTCGAAGCCCACCTCGAAGCTTGCATGTTCACCCTGTGCTATTGGAGTTTCCTCTGGGTACTCTGGTTTCCTCCCCAAGCCAAAGACATGCGTTGTAGGCTGATTGGCATCTCTAAATTGTTCATAGTGTGAGAAGGTGTGTGTGATTGTACCCTTGATGGGTTGGCATAGTGTGAGAATGAGTGTGTGTGATGGTACCCTGTAGTGGGTTGGCACCTCGCCAAGGGTGTCCCCCGCCTTGTGTCCTGAGTTTTCTGGGATAGGCTCCATGCTCCCCGCAACCCTGTGTATGATAAGTGGTATAGAAAATGTGGAAGTGGTATCTCAGTGGTAAGATGGTGGACTTCTGAGCGTACGCTCATGAGTTCAAATCCCAGCACTGCCAAGAGGCCACTGCTGGGCCCCTGAGCAAGGCTCTTAACCCTCAACTGTTTAGTTGTAGACAGTAAATGAGATAAATGTCAGTCGCCCTGGATAAGGGCGTCTGTCAAATGCAGTAAAAAAACCAAAAAAAAAACAAAACAGGATGGCTGGATGGATTATAGGTACATTTCATTTTGTAGAACAGCTCTGAAACAAGTTCCTTCTATAACTTGCATTCCATCACCTTTTTATTCTTAGCATTTCTTCTTTTCTTTTTTTTTTTTTAACTTTTTTATTGTTTCTTGAAGTTACTCAGACAAAGACCACAACCTGAAGACTTCCCAGTGAAAAGGTACAGGTTTACCTGTGACTGATACACCGGAGACTCCTTCCAAAAATGTAAAATAAATATCTCATGATTACACACGTTTTCAAAATCAGTTTACGTGGAGTGTCCTCTATATAATTCACTGTGAATTTGTATTTTCTGATTTGCCTTGAAGCCGGACCTATAGTCAGAGCTTTACGTGCAATATGAAGAGATATAATGTTTGATAGCCACTACTTATAAGACATTGTTATAACAATGTTACAAATTGTCATGCCTTTTCCTGAATAATACAAATGATGTGTAGAATGCCTTACGAATGCATTATAGCATGTTATCACGCCATTTAAACGTATTTTCCTATGACATAGAAACACAATGTTCAAATGTGTCCAAAGCTTGAGATTTTCAAAAAGATTCTGAACTCCACAGTTTAGCATACACATCACCAAAAGGGATAAATGCTGAAAACCGTAAGTGTATCTATATCAGTGTGGCCTTAAACTCCCATTCTGTCTCACTGACTTCACAGTGAATAAGACACAAATTAATCGGACCAAGTAAAGTTGTCATTTCTAAAGAAAATAAAGGAAAAGCCTGTATTTTCAGTCCACTGCTGAATGTCAGAACAATATAGCAAGTCGTCTAAAAATTCAGCATGTATGCTGATGGGTGAACTGAAGAGTGGAGAAATCACCAGCACTCAGAGTTACCATTTAGAGTGATGACATGCTGTGTGTCTGTGTGTTTGTGTGTGTGCTGAGAATGACAGAGAGAGTAAACAGGACTAAAAACCATTCTGTAATCATAGGTTCTCTCTCTCTCTAAAAGCTAAAGGATAATTTCTTCCTCTCAGTGTGTGAGTCTCTCACATATGCACACACATACACACCAGCTCAGCAGCTGTGTGTGTTTGTGTGATAGCATCAGGGGCAGTGCCAGCATTCAGTCTGCAGTAATCAGCACAGTGGCGCTGGCCAGTCGAGTTTGTAGCACGGCTGGAAAGATTAAGCATCATTCTGAAGGTGTCCAATAGATGGAACAATAGAATTGCTAGCTAAAATATATAACTGCAGGGCTTAGAGAGAGAGAGAGAGAGAGAGAGAGAGAGAGAGAGAGAGAGAGAGAGTATGTAGACATGAGAGATCAAATCTTTTTAACCATCACTGAAGCTGTGTGCGTCTTTATGTTTGTTTGTTTCTGTGTGTGTGTTCTCTCTTTCCCTCAAGTAGTTCCCGTAATTAAACAGGTGCTTGTAAATTAATTAGCCTGATGAAATGCACCTCCAAACAAGTAATCACACACACACACACACACACACACTGCCTCCAGATAGGCCTCATCACACACCTCCTACACATGAACATCATTTTCCCCTCTACCTCCCCCTTCACACACACCATGTGTCCTACCCCCCAAACACACACACACACACACACACACACACACACACACACACTCTTCCACCCTGGCACCATGCCACCCTCATGCCTCTGAGGGCTCAGTAAATATTGAACACTGACAAAACAAACACCGGCAGCAGATGGTAAGGAACCCTCGCTGTTCCCAGATCAGGTCGCTCCATTCACAAGCCAATTCAGAACATTTCAACCCTCGAACAAACTGATCTCAGATGAGCGGAAAGAAGCGCCACCTATTAACCAACTGTCACGGCCATTACACACCATATTGAGTCTTTAGCCTCGACGCTACAGGCTAGCTCGACATAAAGAGGGCCCTGGGGAGAGCTGAGGCAGGAGAGCGAGAGAGTGAGAGAGTCATCACTCCCTCCCTTCCACTGAACGCTGATTATTTACCTCCTAATTGAAAAGAGGACAGAGGGATGGGAGGCGGCTCGTCCCCGGAGCACCTGCCCCAGTGATAGCTGGATAATTGATTTCAGTAAATGCGGGTTAAATGTGACACATGCGGGATGAGGGGGTTGACTCAATGTAAATCTGGTGCCTGCAAGTCGTTTATCATCGGCGTGTTCGGGCGGCTTGTCAGCATCCTGATGACAGTCTGGAAAAGAGGATTTTGTAGAGAGAGACAGGAAGAGAACTTTTGTCTCATGCTCGCATAAATACATGCCGAAGCTCATGCATCCCAGCGGAGACGAGGTGAAGGAGGAGCTGAATGCTTTCACTTTCAGAGCCACACACACACACATAGACACACTGTAATATTCAGCTTAATCTACTAAGTCTACCTTTTGACAAATGAGAACTTCAAATTCATCAATAATGGAGGTCATGAAATAAAGAATAAAAAACCTATTATGGAAAAAATCAACAACAACTGGGTGGCATGATGAAGTTGATTATTTTTCCAACAGAAATATGTCAGTGATTACATTTTTCAACTTCTTTTTTTTAAATTTATTAATGAATTTGATCAGTTTACACATATTAATGCTAAAGTTACTTACATTATAACAGCTATAAATGGTTGTTCTCTTATTTTACCTCTGACACTGAAGACTCCTTCCAAAAAAAAAAAACCTCTCCATTTATTTACACATTCCTGAGGGTTTTTGCTGGGATCCATGTGTACGGGAAAACAAATTCTTCCCTCTGAAAAAGTAGTACAATTTCTATGATGACAAATTATACATATTTTGAGCTTCATTTATGAATACCATTGAGTGAAGAATTTGACAAAATATGAAAATATGAGAAAAATGTTTTGCTGAAATGTTTCTTGACTCCTCCAGCAACTGTGCTTTGACTTCAATCATAAGTGGAGTTTTGAGGAAAAGGGTGAAGTGTTTTGTAAAACTATTTTTTTGTTTTTCCTTATCATTATGATAGTGGATATTCTCCATTTCTAAATTTTACTGTGTTTGGCTGTTGTTGAAAATAGTGTTTGGCTACTGTTGCTGTTTTATTTTCTGTTATGTTTGTATTTGCTGTAGTCATTTCAGATTAGTTGTTTTTCCTCTGGTTATAGTTTTATAGATTAGTTTTATAGTTTTTCCTCATTACAGTGAATCTAACCATTCACCCTATCCAAACAATACATATTTCTCCTCAAATTACCATAAACATGCCACCTTCCAGCTCTGCTATTATTCGATGCATGTTTCCATTCAATAACAAAACATAACTGATTACATACCATTATATGATATGTAAATGTATGTGATGTTGTATGTGATGCTAAGAAAACATGTATGTGGTGCTAATTGTAGGTGATGCTAAGAAAAGATGTATGTGATGCTAAGAAAAGATGTATGTGATGGTAATTGTATGTGATGCAAAGAAAAGATGTATGTGATGCAAATAAAATATGTATGTGATGCTAATTGTATGTGATGCAAAGAAAAGATGTATGTGATGCTAAGAAAAGATGTATGTGATGCTAATTGTAGGTGATGCTAAGAAAAGATGTAAGTGATGCTAAGAAAAGATGTATGTGATGCTAATTGTATGTGATGCAAAGAAAAGATGTAGGTGATGCTAAGAAAAGATGTAAGTGATGCTAAGAAAAGATGAATGTGATGCAAAGATGTATGTGATGCAACGAAAAGATGTGATGCAAAGAAAAGATGTATGTGATGCTAATTGTAGGTGATGCTAAGAAAAGATGTGTGTGATGCTAATTGTAGGTGATGCTAAGAAAAGATGTAAGTGATGCTAAGAAACGATGTAAGTGATGCTAAGAAAAGATGTATGTGATGCTAATTGTAGGTGATGCTAAGAAAAGATGTATGTGATGCTAATTGTATGTGATGCTAAGAAAAGATGTAAGTGATGCTAAGAAAAGATGTATGTGATGCTAATTGTAGGTGATGCTAAGAAAAGATGTATGTGATGCTAATTGTAGGTGATGCTAAGAAAAGATGTAAGTGATGCTAAGAAACGATGTAAGTGATGCTAAGAAAAGATGTATGTGATGCTAATTGTAGGTGATGCTAAGAAAAGATGTATGTGATGCTAATTGTATGTGATGCTAAGAAAAGATGTAAGTGATGCTAAGAAAAGATGTATGTGATGCTAATTGTAGGTGATGCTAAGAAAAGATGTATGTGATGCTAATTGTATGTGATGCTAAGAAAAGATGTACGTGATGCTAATTGTATGTGATGCAAAGAAAAGATGTAAGTGATGCTAAGAAAAGATGTATGTGATGCTAATTGTATGTGATGCTAAGAAAAGATGTATGTGATGCTAATTGTATGTGATGCTAAGAAAAGATGTACGTGATGCTAATTGTATGTGATGCAAAGAAAAGATGCTGAACAGACAGAGGTTAGCCCGGAAGTCATGACTCAGCAGGCAGGCTACTTTTCCTCACTTCCCCTCACGTGTTTTGTGTCTTCTGTTTATAAACTCGTATGAACAATTTCAACAAGGGGGATGAAGGAATGAAACTGTAATAAAATTGCATTGATGACTCTAACCAGACGGCAGCAGTGCTTTTTCATTGTGTTTACAAGGCACCTACGAGGGCTGAAAATTAATTACAGTTGACCAGAAGGATTAATGTTCCTCAGATAAATTCTTATTTCGACCCCCAGTGACTGCAAGCCTGGTGGTATGAAGGCTTCAAAGGGGGCACATGAACATCAATGAAGGTGAAGTTGCTGAAGACTTTCAGATGATTATATATTTAAAGCCGGGGTTCCTGAAATTTTTCGTCAGCTGACCTACTTCAACCTGAATTATTTGCCTCAAGTACCCCCAGAGATGTTACACAGGTTATCAGTAAGTGAACCTTTTGCTTGTTGCTTTTGTTGCTTTTTTTTTAATCCACGCAGCTTGTTCGGTTTTCATATTTTGCTTCCAAACGTCTTTTTTAAGAATGCTAGCATTCTTTCATTAGAAAGCTGCTTCAAAACACTTCACACACTTGGAAAATGGTCTGTCCTTGTCCACAGTCCATGCACATAAGTGCACATATTAAATACGTTTTAGTTTTAAACTAAAACTGTAATTTCCGTTTAATTCTAGTGTTAAATAATAAAATTCAACAGTATTAAGCATTTTAATGTTTGTTTGTTTTTTTTACTTAATGTCATTGACATTTCCATCAAACGAACCCCATGGAAAGCCACCACGAACCCCTGGTTTAAAAGACTACTCCAATATGTTTTTTTTTTTTCAACTAATCTACAGCATCTGTAGCATATCTGCAACGGGCATGAACCAGAAGTTCTCTTCTGAGAAAAGAATGGACGAGGATGTTTACTCATTATTAAATTATAAACTAATTTATAATAGAACAATAAAATTTTAAAAAATTGTGATATAAGATCCTTAAAATCTCAGTTTAGCTTTTTAAAATGAAATTTAGAAGGCAAAAATTACAAGCCAGAGATGCAAGTTGATGAGGAGGCGGGGGATGGAGAAAACGAGGGAGGTGTAAGAGAACAGTCAGAGATGCATGTTGAGATCCAGAGAGAGAGAGAGAGAGAGAGAGAGAGAGAGAGAGAGAGAATGAAAAACACACAGAGAGAGAGAGAGAGAGGATGGTGAAAAAGAGGGAGATGTAAGAGAACAGTCAGAGATGCATGTTGAGATCCAGAGAGAGAGAGAGAGAGAGAGAGAGAGAGAGAGAGAGAGAGAGAGAGAAGATGGAGAAAAAGAGGGAGATGTAAGAGAACAGTCAGAGACGCATGTTGAGATCCACAGAGAGAGAGAGAGAGAGAGAGAGAGAGAGAGAATGAAAAAGAGAGAGAGAGAGAGAGAGAATGAAAAACACAGAGAGAGAGAGAGAGAGAGAGAGAGAGAGAGAGAGAGAGAGAGAGAGAGAATGAAAAACACACAGAGAGAGAGAGAGAGGATGGAGAAAAAGATGGAGATGTAAGAGATGCATGTTGAGATCCAGGGAGAGAGAGATAAGAGGTAGAATCTGACCTGGGACAAGACGGTGAGAAGGAAGCACCAGACACACAGATTGATGAAAAAGAAAGCAATCTTTCACTACTACCATTTCTATAAATTAGATTCTATTAGCAGTGTCATTCTCATATTCATTATTGTGACCACATACAGTCTGTGTACAATGTCTACCAGGGTGATAAATTAGTAAAGTAGTAAAATGAGCTCTTTGGTGATATAGACATCTGAGCCCCTGCCCCAGAGGAACTCTCTGTACATCCCTGGTATATTAAGCTAAACACTGACATGATGCACTTGTACAACATTTTGCTGCTTTCTCTTCCAGAGATCTTTAGATATACCGTTTACGAACTGCCCGAGAAGCCATCAGGCCACTTAATTGCCGAGCAGTTTGCAGGGTTACATTTGAAGTCATTAAACTGTCCTTTTTTTTTCTTGGGGGGGTGGGGGTCACGGTAATTTGTGGCCCCCAGCAAATATGCAGGGTGTCGATGGTTCCTCCCAGCACTTGCGTGCTCTCTCGTCGCCTTTCGATAGACTCATAATTACAGACTGCATCACTCACTGTCACTTTCCCTCTTCCTTTCTCTTCCATTGCCACCATCCTTTCCATCCCTCATTTCATCATCATTAGTCAGCATGACATCATGAATGTGGGATTCATTTGTGCAACGTGAGTGCAGCTTTTGGAGCCATGTGAAGGTCTATGAAATTAACTTTAATATTCAAAGATGCAAATGTAAAAAATAATAATAATAATAAATAAATATGTTTTTTTTTAATATCATCAAGGACCATTTCATATCCAACATTACTGGGTGTGAGCATAATTGTAGAACCTCTACGTCTGACCTCAGCGGGCAAACATAAAGGCTGGTGCCTAATATTCCTGAACCTTCCATCTCACAGTGCCCCTAGAAGTCTAAGGTTGTGTGTTGAGGGCAGCTCCGTCCCCCTCGCTCGCTAACCCCATATAACCTGCCCTAACCCTGTGATTCAGTCGCTCACCACCCTGGACAAATATACATAATGTCCTGTCATGCAGTGTCAGGCGAACGGTTGACTTCTCACCACCTCTGCTTCAGATAAATTATCACAACAGCAACCTTCTTCTACCACCCATTAGCAAACCGCCCTCTCTTTCCTGGCATTCAACTGAGAAAATAATATCTCATATCATATGATGTCATCTCTTTCAATTAAAAAAATAATAAATGCATCTTCAAATTTAAGAACACTTCCCAAACTTCTTTGTTACCCTCCATTCGGTTGTATCCATATTGGGGCGCTATGAATAGTTGCAAATTAATTACATTTACCAACCAATTTCTATGTAAATAAACACCCGAGCAGGCACAAACAACCCCTCGCACCTCATCCCATCATTCTTCGACAGGAACTGGCAACAAAAACGCTTTCTGTTTCTCCAACTAACACCCCCCCAACCCCCACTTCTCAGCGTGTGCTGCCAAATAATGAGATATTTAGCCCAAGCCTTCATGTTTGTGCCACTAGTCCTGGGTTGCCAGATTCCCATTAGCATATTTGGGCTTTGGCTCTTTGTTTTACTCTGACCTGTATAATACATGTCACATCCACAATACAACAAATCAAACGTTTGTTAATTTCCCCCGCTTTCCTCCGCAGCTGCTGGCGCCCATTGTGTCAGCCAGATTTTAATTAATATGATAAGCAATACTTGCAAGGCTGAGATGTTGTTTTTTTCCCCCCTTGTCCTTTTTTTTTTTTTTTTTAATTGAGAGGGATGGGGGGGGAGGTGAAAGGAATTGAGGGGGAAGGGGGAAGCATGATGAGCTTTTTGGTTCTTTTTTATTTTATTTAAATTTTTTAAAGAAAGTAAACAAGAGTCAATCTAAGTCATCTAATGTGGGGTATTCCACCTGAGGAGGCCAAGATATGAAAATACTTCGCCTGACGTGATTTCCTGTTGTATTGTGTAAGACGATAGGCCGGTAATTTGGATTGGTGCTTTGTAATACAGAGCCATTTACTTTGGGATCAAAAGGATGTCAGACGGAGCACGGAAGCTCTTTCACACGCACATAAAACACACACACACACACACACACACACACACACTTTTGTACAGACAGCTGATGCTTTTCCAGTAGATCTCACTGAGAATCCAAGCAATCATAAATCAGTGAAATACTCAACCCACTTCCTGATTCCTGCTTATTTTGCTTTTATGATTTTTTAAAAAGCTCCAAGTTACACTTTCTATGAAAGTCATATCTATATAAAAATAAAATCAACGAATACACTCATAACACATTATTACATTGCTGAAATGTTTTATGCATTTAACACTTTATAGAAATGTTTATTATGCACTGTTTGATTGCCCACTGAAACCTTCCCCGAGTGTTGCTTTAACCGCCCTTTGAGTTCACACAAAAAAGTGTAATTGCTATATTATTTTTATTTTATACACATTTTAATGAAATATGATGTCTCTACAAGCATCGAGTGCAGAATTGCATATACCTATTTACTTATATTTATGTGTACATTATTGACAGACATATACAGTGATATTATAACCCATCTACAATAACATATACTAGAAGTGACATATTTTGAAATAAAATAGCATTTGCAATGATGATTTTCTCATATCAGATTTGAAACAAAACATTAAGTAAAAAAAAAACTAGAACTGCTCTTCAGTGCTAAATAATGAAACAGTCTGAAAAGGCGCATAAGAAAAGCAATGCGAGTCATTTACTAATCTGAGGGCTAATATTTTTTCAGCATGTTTACTATTATGGCAAATATATAGCAGATTCCTATTCCTAATACTTCAACTGAGTCACTTTCAAATACCTCAGTAGTTTTTCTTGTATACTTTTTTTTTTTTTTTTTTTTTTAAATCACAGCATTTCTCAATGTGTCTAGTTGAACATAATGCATATGAGGAATTTCTTTAGTACTGGTTTATATAATGGCATCCATGTTTATCCATGCATGTATTGCATTCATAGTACATAAGAAACATTACTATAGTATAAAGTGTAATGTACAGTAAGTGTAGCACTAGAAAAATGCTTCTAGTTTGGATTATTTTCTACTTTTAAGCTAATTCAATTATCAGCAATAATGTAGAATAGAATCTTAGAAATATTTACATGGATTTCTGAATGTCTTAGTATTTGGTATGTTCCGCTTTTGGATTTATGACAGTGTGGATTTGTGCTGGGAAAGGACTCCACAGTTTTGTATAGAACCTGATGATGCGTGTTAGATTAGCCCATCGAGTGAACACAAGAAAAGATACAAAGAAGTTCTCATGGTCAATGACACAATTTCGCTTCAGCGTTCAATATATTAAAAGGTTGACTTTTCTCTCGTTGAAAAATGTTTTCAAATTTCTAAAACTTTCTTTGTTTCCAGTTTTAAAAAATCCCAGATTTTCAAAATGGTCTCAGACTTTTTTAACCCCCATTGAATGGTTATAATGATGTGTTGAGTTTCTTAAAAATGCATTACAACTAACAAACATGTTAGAAATGTGTTCATAGTTCATTATAGATGAGGATAGCTCATCGCGTGGTTAGTGTAGATCTATCACACGGTTTCACACAGAATGCACACTTTATATTCAAATGCCTGATTTACATTTACATTTACATTTCTTCACAATTATTCACAGACCTAAAAGATCTGGGTAGAATCACACAAGCACACACTCAGAAAACAGGTACATGAACGAAGTGTGTTTTTCTGGAAACACATCACTAAATTATGTTATTTTTAAGTAAAGGAACTAGAGGATGTATTGTACCTTTAACCTGTTAATGATTTAGTAATTCACTGTGATGCCCATTATGCTGTATCTACAATATATAAGACTAGTTCAACAAACAGACTTCATATAAAAACCATAATGAACTTCCCTTTACTTTCACACTATCTGAGTTTTTCCTTACCATCGTCTCGATCAATAGGAATAAAATCTGTATCCTGTGTTTATATGTTTCTGTAAAGCTGCTTTGAGACAATGTCCATTGTTAATAGAGCTATACAAATACAATCGAATTGAATTGAATTGAATAAAACATGACAGGGTGTGCTGTTAATAGAAAATAATCAACAACAAGGTGGTGTAATGTAGAGTTACTGTTACCACCCCAAAGTTTATAACAGCACATCCTAAAGAATTTTGTTCCTCATATACCCCAGCAGTTTGCCAATTTTTATTAATTAAAGAACAACACATTGCCCACGTATTGCCCATTTTAAAGTTACTTCCTGTTACATACAAGAGTTGTTCCCTCTCTTTTCCATTCTCTCTTTTCTTCTCTCATGTGAAGTTAATAAACATGCAGCTTGTCATTTTACTGCGAAATTTTTTAATCTGTTTCTCTGGAGCATTCGTGAAACCGGTCCCTGTGTACGTTTTTACTATAGAAATGATCATGTATTAGAACAAGCGTATTAATATACTGTAAACATTGCAGCCAGAATAACTGTCTGAGCTGCTGTTATGGACAACGTCTTCTGACCAATCAAAATCGAGAATTCAACAGCGCTGTGGTATAACATGAATTATTAACTACAGTAACACTAACAAGAAAAGCATGTTGTTACAAAAGTGAGGAATGAAGATCTGAACCTGTTGATGATTTGATTTTATTTCTGACAGTATAAAATCTCAAGACTATCCAGGAAATATCGATCCAGCTGTGAGTGCATGGACATGGAGTGAACAAACTTCACATCCACACTGGAATATCCAGGGAATCTGTAATGTTTTCAATGACATGACAGTGCTAGAGATAGCTATCAACCACTATAGAGATTGTTATGAGTATGTGTGAGCTAATAAAGGTCTAATTTGCTGTTTATCTAAATTGAAGGGGTTTCATACGAAGATTGAATGCAAGCATAAGTAATGTTGACTTGAAACGAAATGCAATTTTAATAAAAAGTGCTGTTAATGAAAACTAGTGTTTCAAATCTAATTTAGTTGGGTGGATAGTACATTAATTAAAAGCTCTAATGGCACTAAAAAATGAAGAAGATGGCGCTTTTTTGGTAGGAGTCTTAGTCACGCAAAAAGTTTGAGATCCTTTGGTTGAACATAAGGTGTAAGTGCCACCCATAGGTTTTTGGATGAATTGCATTTGAGAGTGTTATGAGTACAGAGACATACACGTTAATGCTGGAATATATTTTCCTGTCATATAAAGCACAGACTGTATAATGTACATATATTTTGAATGAACAAGAAAGTCCATTTTTCCAAACACATATTTTACAACATAAGCATATTCCTACAAACCACCATAAACACCCACACATAAAAACATATGGTTACAAACCTAGCACAAAAATAGGCCAACTTAGACGGACCCCCTTCTGGTAATAACACACAACTGCCCCAGTATATGGAGAGTCACTTGCAGGAACTGCCACTTCTGCCTAACAGCTGCAATTATCCAACTCTACACAAACTACCATTGATCTCTCCTGAGGTGGGGTGAGATCTGAGTATCTCCCACTCGTCCTGAGAGCTGTCGATAGCCTACGCTTAGCACTGAAGAGGACGATGAGGACTTGACTGAACGCTGGCGGGGTGCTATGCTAATATCGGCATCGGTTCGACGTCCGATACTGCACAGACCAATAGTAATCTGTTTTATTGGCGTTGTTTGCGTGTTTGTGGTTGTTTGGAGAGGTATGAGGGGGCGGGGATGTTTAATTGCGAGTGTTTATGAATCTCATCGAAAATCTGAGATAAACTCTGAGGAAGATGTAGCCTTTTTGCCAGGGAAGTTGATATACTGTTTCAATAGGTACAATTCATAAGCAAAATAAACAAAGGTTATAACTATCCAGGTTATAAATATAGACCACTGCTACATATTTTTAGCCAAAGGTTTATTGTGGTACATATGGCTATTGCTACTAAGGCTATCACAGTAGCTGTAATAACATGAATCCATCATTAGTGGTGTGCTGAAATGATTCCTGCTAACAAGCCAGGTGTGTAGGTATACCTTTTACAATAGGATAGCCATGTTAGACCAAGTGACTTGGCAATTTAGAGTGGGTCCAAATACTAATACATATCCATGGCAAATCATATAATGGGGCTTCCTATATATGTGTGAGCACACACTTAAGCAAGATTTTGATTGTTGTCTAGCAAGTTACAAAAGGTCATAGCTAACAGAAAGTCAGGCTACATCTTATGAAGTACACTAGCATTACAGATTCAACCTCAGAAGGTAATGACAGCTAATAAGGAAGTGAAGAAATTGTTCATTGTGGTCAGGGAATAGTTTGCTTGTGTGTTAAACTAGCTGATTCCTCACAGTTGGAATGATGAACACAATGATGAAATGTATTTTCAAATGTGGCAAATAAGTTGTAATGGGCATTCAGTTAATTTTCAAACTAGCAAAGCGAGATTCCGTTCAGTTTTGCATCATATGACATTGGCAACCACACTGACAAGAAGAAGAAGAAGAAGAAGAAGAAGAAGACCACTTCGGGCACAAGGCGGGGGACACCCTGGACGGGGTGCCAGCCAATCGCAGGGCACATTCACACACACATTCACACACCCATTCACACACTAGGGACAATTTAGAGATGCCAATCAGCCTAGAATGCATGTCTTTAGACTGGGGGTGGAAACCCGAGAACCCAGAGGAAACCCCTGAAGCACAGGCAAAACATGCAAACTCCATACACACAGGGCAAATGCAGGATAGTGGCAAGTAATGGCTAAGTAATATATTTTTTTATCTCAAAGGATAAAAGGTTCAACCTTAAGATTTGGTGGCTCAGTGGTTAAAAGCTCTGGGTTACTGATCAGAAGGTCAAGAGTTCAAGCCCCAGCACTGTCAAACTACCACTGTTGGGGCCTTGGGCAAGACCCCTCAGTTGCATAAATGAGATAAATGTAAGCCGCTCTGGATAAGTCGTCTGCCAAATGCCATAAATGTACATGAAAATAAATGTACAAAATGGTGGTATATGTAGTTAGTAATCTAAATGGGGCATGGGGAAGAAATGCTATATCAGAGACCCTTTAAAAATCCTTTCCCTTTCAGAACAGTGTACAACTTAACCTCTAAAACTCCTCCACATATGTTCTTGCACTTACAGGTTCCCCTTAGTTATCCATCCATCCATCCATCCATCCATCTTCAACCGCTTATTCCTGCTTCAGGGTCGCGGGGAACCTGGAGCCTATCCCAGGGAGCAACGGGCACAAGGCGGGGTACACCCTGGACAGGGTGCCAGCCCCTTAGTTATCCAATAGACTAAAGCTGGTTTTACACTGAGTGATTACAGTTAAAAAATTTACACGTCACACTCGATGGGTAATCCTGATCAAATCTTGGCTGATTTCTCTAACAGACTATGTAATTGTGTTCTCCATGTCAGGTTATACTATAATAGTTCTACAGTTCCTACTTTCTGTTTGTATTTGTGCAGAAAATGAGGCAGCATATACAGAAACGTTCTTCAAAGTGAGCTTGAGGTAATACGTATATTTTTTCCAGTGCATTAGCATGGTTCGTTTACGTTATGTCATTGTCACCTCTGTATGTCAAGCGAGTTTCACGTTAACTCTTTCCATACTCTTTCTGGTGGCTTTTAGACGAGCATCATAGCAGTGATGACATTCTGAGATATTAAAGCCTGCTTGAAGTAATAAGTTGATTTTCTATCCACCTTTATGTTTCGTTTACATTTTGCCATTGCCACAAATGGATTTGTAGCTGGATTACAAATGGATTTCTTCACTACCTTCTGTTGGTGCTATTCTCCAATTGGTGGCTTTTAGATTAGCATCATAGCAGCTTTGACATGCTAAACATTTAATAAAAATATTTGGACACAGCCAGAACTTTGTCACTGACTGTTTTTGATCACAATGCCACTCATTCACGTCACGTTCACGTTTTGAAGACCACTAATCTCAATTCATGACCAAATTCTTTTGAGGTGTGGTTCTCAAAATGTTAGATTTTTTTAATCTCATATTTTTTTTAATCCCATAGAACTTGCTTCCATTTCTCCATTCATATATCTTTTTTCCCCTGACCTGACCTTATTGCTAGCAATATGAGGCTAATCACTAGCATCAGGGACTAGTGACTTCCTGACAGAGGCAAGCGATGGTGATCTTGATAAGTGATGGGTGCTATTATTGCTCCGCTGCACGCCCGTTTCCTGGTCACTGTCCGGAAGTTGTAGAAGGAAATCGACGTTCAGAGGCGATGCTAACGCCACGTGTCTCAGATCGTAACATGTATATCACAGCCTTCACTTTCTCTATTGTGGAGCTGTGGAGATCTACAGCGAGGAACAGGGTAAGAAAAGGATGGAATTAAAGGGGCTTTGTATCTCTGCCGTGGCTTTTTTAGATTTATGATGGCCAATTACAAAAGGCTGGCCTTTTACTATTAGCGTATCAAAATGGCTGGGGGATTTTTGGCTGAAGCAAGAACAAAGAATTTATTACACTTGTCGTGTTGCTGAAAGTGGTTTCTCTTTATTGCTCTCTTTCTCTCTCACACACACACGCATTAGGTACAGGTGTATTTAGGTCACTGGATGCCATGCATAATTGAAATAAAAGTGACCTCCTTTAAGGTCTTCACAGTCTACCATTCATACTTTAATCTTGTATATAGAAAATTGGCCTAAGGAATATAAAGCAAAACAAACACTGAAACATTCAAGTGCTTCTGTTCAGTACTGCCTAGTGCACACTGAAAACCTGTACATTTTGACCTGCAGTCCGTCAGTTTCTCCTGTCCTTGTTATTTCCTAAAGCGAATTATTCCTTGAGTCTTCAAATCCGTCCCATTTAGAGGACATGCAGGCCGCAAGCCGATCTTATTCTGTCACATTCGTTGGCACGTTTGCTGTTGCACTATGACAGTGAAATAACAGACTGTAAACAACATAATATGATGCACACGCTCCAAAAGTCATCTCAGAAGAGAGGACTTGAGGATTTAGCATAAGAGAAACAAAGAGTACACTCGGATTGGATTTGTGTAACATAGTCCTACGCCCATGCCAATAATCCCTGTTTGCATGTTTCTTATTATTGAAATCTTTTGCATTCTTAATACAACAGCACTTTATCGAGCGCTTACTCAAAACACTGGTTTGTATGGAAGGATTGAAAAGCTTCACTTGAAGTCCTTCTAATATACCAGACTCTAAGATTAAACTGAAATTATGTCAAAGAGTTTGCTCAAGGCATACGTACAGAACCCGCTCATCTATTAAAATTCAGAATTGACTCCAAATTCCACTCCTTTCTCATTCTTGTAAAAGACATAGAGAGCTGTAAGCTGTAGAATCATTAACGTATACATGCTATAGCTACACTGCAGTCTATCAGGAATTCCACCACATCATCACTCTGACCTTCATGTCCTAGCAGTCTGTTAGAAATTGGATTATAAAGTGATTTTTCGAAAGTGTCAAAGTGTATGATTTTAGCCTTAAATTGAAGGTACTCTCATGTGAGAATGTATGAGATTCAATTCAGTTCAATTTTACTTGTATATCGCTTTTAACCCTCCTATTATGCTGGGAGGAAAAGTTAAATCTATTATTTTATGGGTTAAAATGACTTCCAGAGTTTACAAACACACAAAAACAGTAAAGAACAGCGTAAAACAGTCAACCTTTATTACGGCTTGTCCGAGACAAGCCATAGGAATAAATATTTGCATATAAGTTCATGACCCTAAAGGAGGAAAGTCAAAATATTTCAAAGTGAAAAAGAGAGATTAACTGGTTTTTCAAACATCTCAAATATGGAGATGGGTCAGATTGACCCATAACAATATCATAACAATAATAGGAGGGTTAACAATAAACATTGTCACAAAGCAGCGTTACAGAAATCCAGATGTAAATGTGATCCCTAGTGAGCAAGCCAGAGGATACAATGGCAAGGGAAAACTCCCTGAGAAGCCATGTGGAAGAAACCTGGGATGAGAGTAAGACGGTCTTTATGATTACAGCAACAGCTCTTATGTACAAGTCTACAGTATTCAGGTAAGATTATCCACTGAAGCAAGGATGAGACTGGTTTTGGGAAGTGTAAGTCTTAAGGTATCCATGTTAGACCATCTAGAGCAGCAGCAGGGGAGTCATTCTGTATTTTAATCTCGAAGATGCTGTTTAATATCAAGTCAGATAATCAAAAGTATTAAACATTGTGTCACATTGTGTATGTGATCCTCAAACATGGTGGTCAAAATCATTATACTTGCACATGTTACACATGTAAGAGCAGAGGCATGTCAGGTTTGACATGTACAGGACTAGGCCAGAGGTTTTGAAGTTCTAGGGCTTTTGGAATTTACTGACCTGCAAAGAAACACACACACACACACAGACCACCATGTTCTCTTCTACAGAATATATATTTTTGTTTGAACCAGAATGGCCCAATTTGATTGGCTTGACGCTGAATGAAAGTGTTTGACATTTGGACACCGTCTCACTCTGTGGACAGTATGAAAGGCCTGGATATGGCAATCAGGCTGCCATGGTAACTAGCACCGGGTTCTGTGCATAGGTCCACAGTGTAGTGACTGGTCACAATGTCAATTTGGAAGGTTCTGTACTCATTTTGGTCACTGCTTCATCCTATGTTGCTTTTCTTATGCTGTGATGCAGCCTAAAAGCAGTTTAGGAATTTACCGTTTCTGACCCCAAGAAAACAAAAACTTCAACTTGCTCTTTTAACGTCATACATCTACAAATAAGGAAAACGGGAAAAGAGGTTCTTTAAATAAAAATAAATAAATAAATAAATAAATAAAACTCTAGAGGCACTGCAGTTTATGTAAGACAGGCGCAGGAGAACAGTGAGAGGTGCGCTGTACTCTGCAGGGATAATTCCACTAAAAGAAATGAAGAAAGTGTGCTGTTTTCCTCCTGCCGAGACCAGCCATTAAAGCTGCAGCATTTTGCTTCAGTTTGTTTTTCTGCTATGCAGGCTACCTGTCGAAAACAATCAAGCACGTACCGCATACTGTCCCAAATCATGTTAACCGAGATCAGCAATGAATGGAAGGTCTCAGTGGAATGGACCAGTTGGAAATGAGGAAAGGAAAAGGTCTGGAAAGTCATGAGACCTGAACAACAAGTGATTTCAGTGGAGCTCAATTGAACAATTTAGGGCAGGAGAGAGATGGTAAGGTTCCATGCAGCGTTCTACCAAATTATATGCCAAAATAGTCAGCTATGCTACCATTAGCTAGGTGTTCTTTAAAGTGATGCCAAAAAAAAACATATATTGCATGGTAGACTCACAGACAGAGTTAAGATACAAGTGCAAAGGGGTTTCTTGGGCGGGGGATGAGGACATTCATAACACAATCAGAAAAAATAAATATGGCCGAAGGGTAATCCAAAGAATTAACAAAGATAAACACAGCAAGACAGTTATATATAATGAAAGGCTAAGATCTTACACACTTACAATGATACTGAGAACTTGAGCAGCTTAAATACTTAAAACCAGGCACAGACATGTCACCAAGTGGCACTTGATGGTGGTGATCCCAAGAAAATATTCACAGTATTCATTTTGGACACAAACTGATTTTTGTTCTCGGTTACAGTTGATGGCTGAGCTAATTTCAGGGCTGTAAAATGTTCACAGAGACTTGAAACAGGAAACTAGCCATATTTGTTGCATGGAAAATTTCCACTCCAGAGTCTCACTAAGGTTTCTTTGAAATTAAGTGATTATTAGAAGAGTAGAAATACTTTTAAAAATGGCAAACTGCAACAAAAAAAACCTTTGAAACTGGTAATGTTATAGACAAATAGAGAAGACTATCACTGCGTTAGAGAGTTAAAGAGAAGAATATGTCTGTTAACATCAGCCAGATTTTTACATGCTCTGCAAACCCAAGTAATTCAATGCATATCAATCTTGTATTTGCTTGTTCTTTGAGGTGAGTCATAGACCTAAGTAGAAAGCTGGGTTCATCCCATCTTACTGGCCCTTTGTACTGGATGATGGAGCAGGACATTACATGTGCAATGTGGCCTGATGATTGTAGTTCATTATGGCGTGTAATGATTCTGACCCGGAGGCAATCAAAGGTCATGCTAGTTCTCCTTGTATAGGTTTTGCCAGGTACAAGGAAGGTTTCAGGCAATGGTACAAGGAGTTATAAGATTGTAAAATAAATAAATAAATAAATAACAGAGTCTCATGGTGGGTAGCATTTGCATGGGTTGCATCTGAGCCTCACAGTATGAGTTACTCTGTGGGGTTTTGCATGATCTCCTTGTTCTATGTGGGTTTCATTCGGGCTTTCCAGTTTCCTCCCAGCTCCAAAAAGTATGCCAGTAGGTGGATTGGTTACAACCAATTGTCCCTAGGTGTGTATTAGTGTGTGAATGGGAGTGTACATTGTGCCCTGAGACTGGTGACCCATTCCTGTTCCTGTGAGTGGCTCTGCATTCACCACAACCGTTTCCAAGAGAAAGCACGATGAATAAATGATTGAAAGAATGAATGAATACGATATGATGATGATGATTGATAAAGGTTTTGTTGCTGTTTGTTTGTTTTCTGGTGTTGTGTTTATTTTATTTTATTTTATCAGATACTTTATAAAAACCTGTCATCTCCATGGCTTTAGTCTGATTCTGATGGAGCGCCACCGCCCTCTGCTGGCCAAACAACAAAAGTGGCATACACATGGCATAAGCAAAAACATTTTCTCATCTAATTTATGAATGGAGAAACCTCAAAGATAATTGGTACAAGGAAAACCATTTTTAAACCATATAACTGGGTCTTTTAGGGAACATTTGGTGACACTAAATGGAAAATAAGTAAATAAATAAACAGAACAAACAAAATATGTACTGTAAACTAAAGGTTTACCTGAGAAGTGTGTGTATATATATATATAATGCATGCTAATCATTTGGAGCTACATTACAATGTTACCTCACTTGGAACACTAAAGATATATATATATATATATATATATATATATATATATATATATATATATATATATATATATATATATATATATATATATATGTGTGTGTGTGTGTGTGTGTGTGTGTGTGTGTGTGTGTGTGTGTGTGTGTGTGTGTGTGTGTGTGTGTGTGTGTAGCTTTAATAGCACCTGTATTTCTTTCTGTATATATCATACATGTTAACCGTTTGGAGCTACAATCACAATGTTACTTCACTGAACCATCCGAATAGTTTGAAAAGTACTAGTGTAAAGAACATTCCTGTAAACTTCCTGTAAAATCGACGGTGAATTGAATTTCGCGCCACATGGGAACGCTGGTTTGTGATTCAACACTGCCACCTCCTGGTCATGTGGGTGACTTGCACTATGTGCTACAGTTGAGCCTTTGCATTTAGGCTACGTCAAAGCACAGCAACACTTCACACTCATGATTATAATATGTAATTAGACCTAGATTCAACCTTTTTCAATCAAGCACATTCTCAGTTCCCAACATTTTTTTCAAGGAGTTTTGGATGTTTAAAAATGGCTGTGTTAAAACAAGGAAATAAAAAGTGAAGTATCTGGTTACTCCAAAACGAGCTCAGTGCCCAGAACCACACCCTGTTCACTACAGTTTACTCTTTTGATTCGTGTCTGAAAGATTCTCCAGCACACTTGTGGAATTCCATGAACTACAAAGCATCTCTATTAAGTGGTCCAGAATTCCATTTATGCACTTGTAAAATATAGTGTGTTTATGAAATAGGGAACCATTTTGAATACCTGGAGAGATTGGCAAACTCTAGTCCACAGATTCCCAACCTTGGACCTGAAGTACCCTGTACTTTATAATGTCCTGCATATTAAAGCGTTTTCCTTGCTCCCAACACATCTGATTCAACTAATCAGCTCGTTAACAGTGAGTAAGTGATTTTCTGAGCAGGCAAAACATTTTTTTTTTTAAAGTGTACGACTGAAGTGTCTGTGTCAATCACACTCGCCAGAAGGGGGCAGCAGCCTGACATGGTACTGTAACATCAGAACATCTGTGAACTCAGTTTTGGCAGTCCTTGTCCTAAAGCCCAAAAAATTGAGGGGGGGTTTCTGCCTAAAATATTTATTAATTTTGACCCCATGTAGATTCTGATTGTTAGCTAATAATGTGACATGATTTGAAGAGCAAACCCATCCATCCATCCATTTTCCATACCACTTATCTTATACAGGGTTGTAGGGGAACATGGAGCCTATCTCAGGGAACTCAGGGAACAAGATGGGGGACACCCTGGAGGGCACCAAGACATTGCAGGGCACAATTGCACACACATACACACAAAATGAAATTGCCAAATCAGCATACAATGTATGTCTTTGGACTGGCAGACACAAAGGAAACAATGGGAGAATATACAAACTCCTTTCACGCCAGGCAGAGGCAAGATTCAAACCCTCAACTCTGGAGGTGCGAGGCAAACATGCTGACCACTATACCATTGTGCCCCCTCTAGAGGAGCAACCAAGTTTGGTAAACAGTACTGGCAAGCTAATAAATACATTCATTCATTTTCGTTAACCCCTTTAGCCTGGTCAGAGTTGTGGTGTGTCCAGAGAATGTTCCGGGAACACTGGAAGCAAGGCGGGAAATGCACCCTGGACAGGACACCAGTCCATTGCAGGGCATCATGAACACACATGTCCACTCACATGTAGAGGCTATTTAGAGTCAACAGTCCACCTACAGGCATGTTTATGGAAGAAGGGAGGAAACCAGAGAACTCCAGAAACCCAGGTAGACATGGAGAAAACGTGTGAAACTCCACACAGAGAAGTCCAAGCTCAGGATCGAACCAGGGACCCCATAGCTGTGAGGCAGCAACAGCACCACCTTGCCACCCTTATTTCACACTTGTATTGGTATATTTTCACTTGAAAATGATGTTTATTAATGCATTTCTCCACTCAGAAATACTGGATGAGCTTTATTAGTTGTTCATAGCCTTAACAGATATGAAAGGTCGTACATTATAGATACATTTATGCCAGTGATATCTTGAGTAGGGATAATCCACTGTTTCAGAAAGTATTTAATTTGAGGCGACTATGAGTAATAATGAGTCATAAATTAGAATGTCCAACCTTGAACAGTCAATGTATTTGGGCATTATTTATTATGCATTATTTATTAAGTAATATAATGTAATATAATATTGCAGGAGAAATCACAATACATCCCAGGTTCTCATGGGTAAGAGAGTACCTCCCTGAGCCACTTTACCTTCTCTCATCATTGCTTCCTTTTGTTTTTTACCCTCTTTTCATTCTTTTTCTATACTATTCTCTGCATGCCCACTTCGCTGTACCACCTTACAATTGCTGATCCTATTAGAAAATACAAGACGGAGAAGCAGCTTTGAAATCAATATTCTTTTCTATCCATCTTGACTTCTGCCAAAGTAAAAGTCAATACAACTATTAGGAGGGTCAACCTCTAAAGCCTTGACCAAATATTGTTCTTTGTCAACTGAGGTAGACTCCAGTCCCTGGCTATTTGGAGACAGACTCAGTGACATGACAGGTTCCTTATTTAGTGAGATAGTCAGAGCTGAACTTCTGTTTCAGGAGGAATCCAGGAGGAAAGCTTAAAAGTCTTTCAAACTAAAAAAAAAAATTTTTTTAAACTGCTAAAAAAATAATAAATGTATTAAAAGTACTGGTTCTTATTGGTTTCTATTGGTTTCTAATGGTTTTTAATGGTTAGTGACAGTCTAAATGGTCCACAGATTAATCCTTGCCGTGTTTAATGTTTAAAGTTCAAATGGTAACCTTGTCAAAGTCTGTGGTTTAATGGGAATTTTGTGGACCAAATGGACTTCGGCCGCACTTATGATGCCTGCAAGGAAACCACAAAATACTAATATTCATAGTTTTGTAACTGGGATATATTCCATAAAGATGCAATTAATTATGCACTGAATATATTTTGGATTTGTTAAGACCTTTAGAAGTGGATCTTGATGAAATCCTAATAGGGAAAATGTTTCACGGAAAGCATTTTATTTATTTATTTATTTTAACCTGGACAGTAAATTATTTGGTGTCTAACCTAAGCTACAGCATCAGACGCTGATATAGGATCATGTTTTGCTTTTAATTTCTGTGTAAATAATTATCGTGTAGGGGAGATGATTCTACATGAGTTCCTTTGCTATAACTCACTCTAACACACATGCGGTCAGTGAGAAGTACGGAGATCGTGTTGCACCCTTGCAATCATTTCATTCATTCAAATACCCAATAACGATGACATGGCAAAATAATCACCAGATCTATCACAACATGGTACAGACACTTCATTTCACAGTAACAATAAAAGATTTGCTACCATCAAAGCAATGCGTCATATTCTTTTTTCCTTTTGCAAATGTACATATAGATCACATTAATATGTAATAAATACACATCAGGAAGTCATCATTTAACATGCTGCACGTCCAGCAGGTACAGTTTATAAGCATCTAAATTAGCCATTACAACTTTCAAGCATCAGCTCATAGAGCCATAAGTTCATCAGATTCATCACACAGTAACACATGGTACTCACGTTCCATCCAGCTTTGTTTCTATGAACATCTGTCCTCTGCGTTTATGCAGGTAAAGTCCACAAGAGTTTCCTCCACGTTCCTCTCCATCACGGCTGATAAAACTCTCAAAAGGCTCCTGGAAGTCGCAGTGAGTGTGTTTGTACGCGAGAGAAAGAGACAGAACGGTTTCTCTGCCTCCGGCTTGACAGCATCGAGTGTCCATGTGAGATGCTCCCTCCCACATGTTCCCTCCTTCCCTCCTGTCTCTCTCCCTCCCCCTGTTCCTTCACCCTGAGATCCTCCTCTCACAGCAGCACTTGCATGGAGTATGCGCAGGACCTCAGGTTCCTCCGTACTCCTGAAAGGTCCAGAGTGAAGACAGATATGAGGAGGTTCAGAAGTTTGGAGAAGATAGATCACTCAATCAGAGAAGGAGAGAGATAAAGGTAGATAAAGATAGTGAGAGAGAATGAAGGATGGAGCGTATATGCTCCAGCAACTGAGTAGATCAGTCATCGTGTTGCTTTTTATCCACCATAACCTAGCCATGCTCTGGTTGCACGGTCGTCTTCACCTCTTCCCTTCCATGAATAAATTATTAACCGTACAAAAGGGTGTGTATTGTATATGAATTACCAGGCATCTTAGTCAACAAAAGCCATTTTCATATGAATCCCCCATTTCATTTCAGCTTCAATTTGATTACCAGACGAAGAATAGAAGCCCTTTGGCCAACCCCCTGAAGGCTCTTTTCTATTTTCTCTTTTCTTTCTTTCCCTCTCTCTCTCCTTTTTATACGCACCTATTGAAAAGCTTTTATTGCCTTCCTTTCAATACACAAACAGGAAAAGACTTTTTAGAGTAAACCACTGATGAGAGAGAGAGAGACAGAGAGAGAGAGAGAGAGAGAGAGAGAATGATTGCAGTGCTGTTTTGCCCAGTAAACATAGCTAAAGAGAACACAGAGTCCATGCTCACTCTTGTTTTCATCCTTTTCATCTTTTTGTAAAACTGAAAAGGCTAGAAATTAATGACACAATAGTGGAGGGAGAGAAAGAGGGAGAGAGAGCAGACTGGTTGCAGCCTTGCAACACAATGCGAGTGAAATCTAAATGATGGCAGGTCATAGAGTAGGGTGGAATGGAGCCTGGCATAGAGCACATGGGCTCAGTGGGGTATGAGCAGTAGGGGACAGTGTATAGGAGACCTGTGTGGGAGGGGTGTATACACCTAATTGATCTCGGCTGGTGGAAAAAAAAAATAAAGCCACCTTAATGGTTACGGAGCACTACAATTATGCTGCCGGTCGCTTTTGTTAACCGTCCGTGGTGACTTGCGGCCATTGAGAACATGGCCTATCGATGGCAGCCAGGTCTCTCTGGCTTTCAGTGGAACACAATGCAGTCTATTCTGTCACATACCCTGCATTTTGTCTGGTGTGTGAGCGATTATAAAACTGTGCATTAAAAGTGAATGTGCTCCACGGAGTAACTGTGAGAGAGGGATTGACGATGGAAAACTATGTGCAGAGCAGTTTTTATGTTAGTGCTATTGCGATTAAAAGTCAGGAAAGAGAGACGATGAACAGGGAGGGAGATAGATCCAGGTGGTAATCTGAACTGCTGTGAAATCTGGAGCACAAAGTTTCTGCCAAGAATGACAGACAGCTAGACAAAAACCAAAGGTTTTCTCCTTCATCTGTGTTCAAAGATATATAAAAAATAAAAAGCTTTTTGTTTTCCTTCATGACAAACATCTTCTGCAGGAAAAATAATGGGTTTATAAGGCTTTGTGTTTTGAACCAAATGTAAGAGTGTTGCATTATATAACAAAGAATGAAAACAAAGAATAGTGGCTTAGTGGTTAGCACGTTCGCCTCTAAACTGCAGGTTTGGAGGTTCGATTCCCGCCATTGCTCTGTGTGTACGAAGTTTGCATGTTCTCCCCGTGCTCATTTCCTCTAGGGGTACTCCGGTTTCCTCCCCCAGTCCAAAAACATGCATGGTAGGCTGTTTGGCTTGTCCATAATGTGTGTGATGGATTGGCACCCTGTCTAGGGTGTACCCCGCCTTGTGCCAGATGTTCCCTGGGATAAGCCCCAGGTTCCCTGAGACCCTGAAGGATAAGCGGTATAGAAGATGGTTGGATGGATATTTTGCTTAATTTTAAAGTCACTATTATGCATCACATTATTGAGCACATCATAATTTTCCTTTTGCTATTTTATCATTTACATTTAAAAGCATTTTCAAGATGCCCTTACCCAGAACAATAGAAGTGCTATGTAGTATCCATCAAAACACATCCTCTAAAAGGCTAAAAGTACTCTCAAGATAATATAATACCCTGTGAGGAGTACAATTATTCGGTAGAGCAACAGCAAAACAGTACAAGTAATTAGAGTTTGTTTGAGTCCTTGGTGAAGAGGTAGGTCTTTAGTCTTGGTTTGAAACCAGCCAGTGACTCAGTTGTTCAGGATGTCAAGGGAAGTTCATTCACCAACTTTGTGCCAAGACAGAGTCGAGTTATGATGCACGTTGTCCCTGTGTCTCAAGGGGTGGTAGGGTGAGTCAAGCCATGTCTGAGGCTCAAAGGCAACATGGTGCTGTGCCTTCCACATAAGTGCCTTCAGGTAGATGGGGGGCCATTTTCCACTTTGGCATCAGTGTTTTAAATCTGATGTGGGAAAGCCAATGGATGGAAATCAGCAATGCGGTGAGGTGGAGAACAGGAGAAGCCAGTGGATGGAAAGTAGCAATGGGGTGAGGTGGGAGAACTTTGGAGAAAACAAGTCATGCAGCTGCATTCTGGATCAGTCACAGGGGTCAGATAGCATGCACGGGTCCAGTCTTGAGAAGACAAAGGACTGAACAAGTGCCTCTGTGGATAGAAATGTCTGGATCCTCCTGAAACTTTAAAGGAGGAACCGGCGTTGCCGAATGAGCTCTCTTTCACAATGTGCATTATAAGTTCATATTGCTTCACATGTATAAAACTCTGAATGAACAGTAAAATGCTTTCCAATAAGAATGTTTCCTGGCCACATTAATTATTTAGTAGTGTTGGTCATTTAAATGCTTAGTATAAAGACAGTTAGAGAGGCAGGAACATACCCTGGATGGGGACACCAGAGAATCCAGAGGATTCAAGCCTCCACGTGGATGTGGAGCATCCTCAAAGACAGAAACCTCAGCTCAGGAAATAGTTATATACTAAAGTTAAGTCATAAAGCTAAACTTGTTCCATTTACAATGTAATTACAAATGCTTTTATTTTAAATTGTCTCAGGAAACCTTTTGTATTGGGCCAATACTGAAGTTCCCAGAGACATTCCTAAGTCTAATTTTAAAATTATCTTATTGAATAAAATTAATACTGAATGATATGTGTTTTCCCCCTGATCGTATGGGTTTTGTCCAGGTTCAGCCAGTTTTTTCTACAGTCCAAATCCATGCTGGTAGGCAGATTGTCTATGCAAAATTTTCCCTAGGTGTGAATGAGTGTATGCAAATGTATGGATGCATGGTGCCCTGCGATGGACTGGCAACCCGTCCAAAGTGAATTATCCTTAACCTTGCACCCAGTGTTCCTGGGATAGGCTTCGGATACACTACAACCCTGACCAGGATCAAATCGGTTACTAAAGAAGAATGAATGAATGTGTTATATTTGTAAATGTTTCTTTGATATTTTGGCTACACTGTAATGCAAGCCAAGTAAAGAATTAGCCCGTACTGCTACATGATTGGCTGATTAGATAATTGCATGAATAAGTAGGTGTACAGGTGTTCCTAATAAAGTGCTCCATGAGTGTATGCATTACGTATACATTGAGGCACGGTTCATTGCAGTAGGTTTAGGCTGGCCTTACAAAAGAACCTGTAAAGGACCTGTAAGAGTTCTTTCGCTCGCACCTCCAGGTAAAAACATTCAAGTTTCTATGTAGAAAGGGGATTACAAGTAGAACCCCTTTAGGAAGCCAGGGACCCTTAATGATCCAATGCACCTATGAGTATTTTGCTCACGAAAAAGCGGTTACTACGGTTCTAATTTCTACCAAAGTATACTTTGTTACATTTCAAAAAATGTTTTGCATTTTAATTACAAAATTCAGAGTCAGAACTGGGAGAACAGAGGGAAATGGAGAGAGCTAGCAACTTAGCAGCAGAGGTGTAGGTATAGATTCCGCTTCCTCCTTTCCTCAACTTCAGCCATGAATAGTAGTTCTTTTGAACCCAGAGGCCATCAGTCAAGCAGAATTCCCCATTGTTCTTATCTCAACAGAGCTAGCGGAATAAGACTCTAAAACCTCCTCCTTCGTGTTCTTGTTAAGGAAACCCGACCATGGAGTTCGCCCTTATCGCAGAGGCTCTATGATAAATTAAGACGCTCTTTCTGAATGTATTTTTATGCGCCTTTGTACTCATGTACGAATATTAAACTCTAGACAAAGGTGAATGATACATTATTCATTCGTGGGCAAAGGCAGCAGCGGCCGTCTGAAAAGAGGCTGACATTTGAGCTTTTCACCAACATCTGCAAAATTACATGCTTCCCATTGTGAGTCAATGAGGGCCGGCCAGCATCCATAAAAAGAATGAAATTGACTTGTCAACGCAATAAAGGCACGGTATATACATCCCAAATCCTCAGGTGTATATGCGTATGGGGAGAGAGAGAGAGAGAGAGAGAGAGAGAGAGAGAGAGAGAGAGAGAGAAGAGAGTGAATAGACTGTTGTCGTTCATTCTGTATGCTTATGAATAGGAACTAAGCTATCGGCAGGCCGGCTTTGACCAAACGCTGCTATTGTGAGGGGAATAAAGAAACAATTTCTCTTTGAAGTTACAGACAGCTTTAGGATCAGTGTGTGTGTGTGTGCTGCAAATATAAGGTGCACCAGTCAAAACTGTTTCCAGGTCAGCTGTCATGCACACTGCTGTATCATCTTAAACACTTCATCAAAAATGGTAACCCTGATGTTAAGAAGTGAAGCACCTATTCATGGTTCTATGGCTACACCTCTTTTGTAGACCTACATCCCATTCTGGCTTTAAAGGTGTTTCTGAAAAGAAAGGAAGCCATTAATCTTTACTCATCTCACACAGTGTCTACCTGCAGCTGAAGCCAACCTGCCAGCCAGGCCCAATTAATTGACAGCTAACATTTTCTTTCACTTTCTTGTTTTCCTTTGCCGCCACAGGCTTTGTCCTCATGTAAATGTCTTCAGAACGTCATTCTCTCCCCCAAATGTCACCATCGCCTCAATGCCCACACAAAAAGAACCTGCCTTCTTTCCGCCTGGGCCATAGCCAGCGATTAAAATCTCGCACAATGGCTCGCTATCCCTGAGGATCGCGTGTCTTTTGAATCTTTTGATTCTGCTCATTGTTTGTAATAATAGGCAGAAGGTGGATGTAGCACTATGAGGGAAAACACATCTTTTCACATTTCACACCCACACACAAACAGTTGTCACACCTGCAACTAGTAAGACATAGGAACCCGACACATCTACAAAAAACAGCAATCGCAGATGAGTAGAGAAAAATGTATTATTAATGTATTAAACATTTCAATACAGATTGTTTCCTAGTACAACCTCAATCCAAACAGGGTGGATTTTTTTCCATATTGCTTACCCTACACAGGGAGCCTAAAACCTATCTCAGGGAACTCTGGGCACAAGGTGGCGGAAACCCAGGATGGGGCGCCCACCCATCGCAGGGTGCAATCACACAGCCATTCACATACTACGGGCAATTTGGAAATGCCAAATCAGCCTACAATGCATGTCTTTGGACAGGGGAAGGAAACCGGAGAATCCAGAGGAAACCCCTGAAGAATGGGGAGAATAAAAGCATTTCTGATTACATGGTCAGTGGAAAGAGTTTAATTCTACCAGATAACTTTAGTTCATATCCTGAGCTTTGGGTAACTGTCAGGGTGATGTTTTGCATGTTCTCCCAATGTCCACATGGGTTTCCTCTAGGTTCTCTGGTTCCTACCCACTTCCCAAAAAGATGCCTGGATTGGCTTTCTAAATTACCCTTAGATGTGAATGTGTGTCCTTGTTGCCATGCCATGGACTGGTGTCCCACCCAGAGTATATTCTCTCACACCTCACACAGAGTGAGCCTGATCATTATAGTTAATTTATTCATTCATGAAAGAAGGGGGGGAAATCAGCAGAACAAAATGTAGACTGCTTAAGCCACGTCAATATCAGATAATATGTTCCCAAATCCCACCATTGTCCTCCTGAATTTGCTGGCCACTCCCAGTATGTGAAATCCACATACAAACCCTCTTGGCTCCACAGTTTCTACCTCAAATCTGGATTAGTCACACACAATGCCTAGCAAAGCAACAATAGAGGAATTAACAAGAAGTGCTCCAGGAAAGCTTATGCCAAGCCAATATTCTTGGGCAGAGCAAAAAGGTTCATGTAACAAAATGAGGTTTGGAAGAGCAAAACACCCAGGGATACAAAGCAGCCAGCACTGCTGATCTCCGCTCATCATCCCCACTGTACATTTGCTCAAATCTGATTCAGAAGCAGTCTATACTCTCTTGCTGCTGATGCTATTGATGCTAGATGCTCTGCTGATGCTAGCCCTGAACAGTCACTTGCCTAAAGGTAAGCTAAACTGCTATAAATGGCATAATAATTACTATTAAAGTGTGTGCGAGTGTTTCCATTCTGCAAGGTAAATTGTGGTCAGAATTGACAAATGCCAGATTTATAATAGATATTTATTTTAGACGTTTTGGATACCATGAGGCATCCTGGGTAACAAGGAATAGATATAAACTGCCAATCAAATGTTCTTTGTCTTTATATCTTTATGAGGCAGTTCCTTCTGGTAAGGGTTCTTCACTTCCCCAATACACTATATAGCCAAAAGTTTGTAGAACCCTGACCATCACACCCATATGCAGTTCTTCTCCAAACTCTTGCCACAAAATTTTAAATATGTCTTTGTGTTTAGTATCATTACAGTTTCCCTTTCACTGGAACTAAAAGGCACAACCTGTTCCAGCATGACAATGCCCTTGTGCACAAACGAGCTCCATGAAGACCTGGTTTGTCAAGTTTGGAGTGGAAGAACTCGAGTGTCCTGTACAGAGCCCTGACCTCAACCCCACTGAACCCTTCTGGGATGAACTGGACCTCCACAGCACCCCAAGCCTCCTCGACCAACATCAGTACCCACCCTCACTAACGCTCTTGTGGCTGAATGAACACAAATGCCCACAGCCACGCTCCAAAATCTAGTGGAAAGCCTTCCCAGAAGAGTGGGTGTTATTATAATAGAAAAAGGAGACGAAATCTGGAATGGGGTTTTCATGAAGCACATATGGGCGTCATTGTCAGGTGTCCACAAACTTTGGACGCATATTCTACATGAAACACTGTATGTTCAACACAGGACCTCTTTAAGGGTTCCCCCAAAGGGACAAGACAAAAGCTTTAACTATAAATGGACAGTAAGTGATGGAGCGATAGAGTACCAGCAGAGATGGGTGGAGAAGCCAAACATTTTACTCAAGTACAAATAAACCTACTTGTAAAAATAATTAGTCAAGTAACAGTAATAACTACTTGAGTAAGAGTAATAAAGTATCCAATGAGAAGACTACTCAAGTAGCAAGTTACCAGTTACTTCAGATCTCATTCAAATGCCTGAATCTCAGACTATATGGAGAACATTGGAGTCACACCTCTCCTTGAAAGTCTATCTGTTCCGTTTATATGATATATAAAACTTGGGCTCAAGATGAAGCAGCATATCCCAGTCCTGTGAAGGGTATAATAACACAGAACCTGTCATTTTCACCACAAAATCTCACACACACAAAAAAAAAAACCAAACACTTTCCCAACAGTCGTAACACGTCAACACCACAAACCTGTCAGGATCGGAACAGAACAGGAGAGAACGCATGTGTAGAGACGGAATGAATGAGTGTGTTAGTATGTTTGTGTGTCCTGCCTTCTTCGACACGCTCGCTTCATCTCCCTCTTCATCCATTATCCTCCAGGACTGAACCACTAAAAATAAAAGTAAGCGGTTGTTGCGTCCGCATTCAGATGACTGCAGTAAAAAAAAAAAAAACACCAAAAAATTATTAAATTAAAAATAAATCACCACAATAATATGAGATACTAATTTTTTGTGATCGAGTATGGACAGTTAAACCTACTCTTAAAATACTGTTTTTTTTCCAAAAAGAAAAATTACTCAAGTAAATGTAATGAAGTAAATGTAGTGCGTTACTACCCACCTCGGAGTATGAGATAAACCCAAGGTCAAGAACATCTAATAAAAGCAATGGCAGAGTAGAGTGATATTTGCCCAAACACTGCAGTTCCACTCGCTCCAACACCAGCGTCTTACACTACAAACCTGCACCAGAGTACGACAGAAAAGTAAAGCTCCAATTAGAAATTAGAGCAAGGAAGTGCTCTAAAGGTCTGGTGACACATGAGAGTGTCAAGAGTTTGAAAACCGATGCTAAGTGGTAGAGTACTAAAGTGTGGTCGAAGCCATTAGCACAAATGTCCAGATCACAGAGGTGTCAAAGGATAAATAAGCAATGTTTTATTTAAATTCACATAATTTATCATATACATTAAAGGAGTCATAGAAAGAGCAGAACAGGATCAATAGAAATGTAAGAGAAGCCATGAAAGTAAGTAAGTACATTAGGAAGCAATTAACTGAAATATTCCTGGTGAAAATGGTACACAGACAATGGAACAGAAATCAACAATGTTTGAATTTCATTTAAATACATAAATTAGACAGACGACACATACGAATGTTGAGTTGCCAGTTAGTAGCGCTGCATATTAAAAAATATCTGTTGCATATGTACTGGTCTTTAAATTGCTCTTGGAATTGCAGACAAAATGCAGAGTAAGTTTTGGAAATGGAATTAAAATATATATATATAATAATAAAAAAGGCACATCTGCACTTTTGAAATATACTTTTTTTTTGGTACAAATTCAATAGCAGAAAAGCAACCGATTAAAAATATCACCTTAAACGGAAAAGAGAAAAAAAAAAAAAAAAAAAAAAGTAATAAGTAATAAAGTATAAGCTAACCAGAAAAAAAGAAAAGAAGGTAATTTACAACATTTAAAAAAATAAAAATAAGTTTTTGTTTTTTTTTTTTAAGAAAAAATCAGTTTCCTCTGAATGTTTACAGTACTGTACCTGCTGTGTTTCCTTGTTGAAAATCTGCTTTTCACAGTGTTGCTACAGATTACTAAGAAGATCCTGACGGAAAGTTTCTTTATTCAAGGACTCCCTGAGACTCCCAGTTTGCTGTCAATCTGAGAACCATGTGACATCAGATTTTTTGCCAAAAAAAAAAAACGAAAAAAAAAAAAAGGTACATGCTGGTACAAGTGGTCAATGGTACAGAAAGGATGTGATGGAAATGACTGCAGTGAACAGGAAACAGTTTTCTAAAGTTACAGGGTAACTCAATTATATATTAGTGTATTTTTCTTAAAACATTTTTTTAAAAATTAAGGCAAAGCCATAAGCTGTATTTGGCCACTTATTTTAATATTTGTTCCTTGATTTATTATTGTAGTTCAGAGGCTATTTGGCAAAGATCAGCAAATTTGGCACAGGCAAACTTAAAGAGCCTTTACTCAGTGACTGGATCCATTCCTGCCTGTTAGTATCGCCATTACCTTCAACTCTATGCTCAGCTGAAAAGGCTTTCTTGGTCCAAAGCTATGCCTAGTTCATCAGCTGCATCACGCTTTCCTCAGTTCTATAGTGTTTGATTTATTTATTTATTTGAATCCTCCGTCCGTGCTGGCATGGCCCACATGCATAACGATCTTCATTGAACTTTACAGATTTGTTTCATCAAATGAAGGATCATTCATGTTCTTTAATACTCTCCTGACTATCTTCTCCAGCTCTTTTCTTGCTTTCTGCTCCTCCTCCAAACTGCTCTTCATCCTCTTGTTATCCTGGGGAAAGAAAATTTTAATAATCCGGGTCACGGCACCAGGTATCTATTCATAAGTAATTAAAGCTCAGCAGTGCATGTGAAATGGTTAGAATAGATTTTTTCTTCACCGAATATTCCAGCCTTTTGTGTGTGACTCTTAAAGAGATGTGAAGGATTCCCACACAAAAATGGCCTTTCCATCACAGCTTACTTTATCTTTTAAATTACCTTTCTATTCGTCATAATGCTGCAAATATGACAAGCAAAAACATTGCTCCTGTCCAACACATATGTCCTTTACACCAGTAAACCAAAATTACCTTCTTTAAAGAGTGGGTAATGTGTGGATAATTAAAAAGTACATAGACTTTATATAATAATAAAAAAATAAAAAAATAAATAAAAAAAAACCCATAGGCAATATTGTACAATTTTCCAAAACTCCACGTCCGAAAAATAAAATTTAATTGTCTTTGACTTTCAGGATTTAAAGAACTGTGAGAATACACAGGATGTACATGATTTCCTCTTAAACATCAATTTTGAAATCGCATTCACTGAAACATTAACATAAAGTCATGTCATAAATAAGTCATAAAAATTTACCTGCTTGAGTTCCTGAACTTCATCCCTCAATGCATAAACAGTGTCCACCAAACTCCTGTGATGAAAGTGATTACAACACAGTACAATAATTAAAACACACACCGTATCTACTCACAGAAAACATGCTTTTATATTAAACTGCTTGAAATTAAAGGGCAAAAACAGAAAATGAAACAGAAAATGGCATACCATGCCATGCTTTTACACTTAAACTCAGAGGCCATACAAATTGAAAATAACCCCACTCCCACCCCCTGTGAGACTGGTGTTGAATGGACTGTATTTAAATACAATAATCTGATTGGCTCTTACATTTGATGATGCAATAATATTTCCTGTAATGTATTCAATACTAGTTCGAATAGGGATACATATTATATACAATACTACTTACAATACTAGTTCGAATAGGGATACATATATATAATACATATTCGAATGGGATTTTCAGTTGACCTGGTTTCTCTGCAGTGATCATTCTCAGATTTTCAACACTCACTCTTAAATGAATATCACTGAATGGATATAATCATAACACTTTTTAGTGGGGTTTTTTGTGTGTGTGTGTGTGTGTGTGTGTGTGTGTGTGTGTGTGTTTCTCTTTAAAATATTATTCCTACCTCTCTTCAATCACTGTCTGACCATTGCTCTTTACTTCTTCTACAATGATCTTCTCCTCTTCAGGGAAAAGCATATGCAGCCCTGAATCCTTCCTTGAACCTGTTTCAGAAAAAAGAAGAAGAAAAAAATTCTGGAGGTTTAAAATGTCACAGTTGGAGGAAGTCATCCGGATAATGATCGTTAACTTACTGCTGTTTCAGGTGAAAGTGCTTAAGAAGATACAAAAGAGTGACAACATCAGTCAAGAAAGTATATTTCACATTACATTAAAGTACAACAATTAAAATCAGTAAAGACGTTCATGATCATATCTTTCTTATTCCACAGATCTTTCTTATTTCACAGATCCTTAAAGCACAATATTTTATACCACTGAAACCGATGTGTTTCTGCACATTTTACAAATGTGACTACAGCCTTGCATATGAAGCTGGAAACCTGGCCCTTGAAGCTTGAGATATTACTGGAGATGTACAATTAAATCTAAAGCATAATAATAACCTAGTGGCAGAGACAACTACATATCGAAACATTAGTTTCAATATAATATTGGCACGCTTGGTAAATATGAGCAAAATAGACTGTGAAAAATGGTCTTGTTTAACCTTTGAAAAAAAAAAAAATAATAAATAAATAAATAAATAAATAACACTCTTCTCATGGATATTAAACAATTGCAAACAGGATTATCAAAATTAAAAAACTTATTGGCACCACTATGAATTCATATAAGAAAAATATATTTGAAGTATATTCCACTGATATTTGACATTTGTTAGTACACCTGAGTGACTAGGATCAGGAAATTGTTCAACCATGACTTCCTGTTTCACGGGGTATAAATATGAGGTAACACATAGGCCAAAATACCTTAGTCATTCATAACAATGGGTAAGACCAAGGAATATCATGGTGTATGTGCAGCAAAATGTTATTGAGCTTTACTAACTGTGAAGTGGCTATAAGAAAATAGTACAAGCATTGGAAATGGCCATTTCCATCATCAGGACAATAATTAAGAAGTAGTTCCAGTCAACTGGAAATGCTATGAATCAACCTGGAAGAGGATATGTGGCTGTATTGTCTATATAATCTCCATGGATCACATCGGGAGAATTGCAGAAGTTAGTTGTGTCTTGGGGTCAGAAAGTCTCCAAAACTACAATCCAAAGTCACCTACATCACCACAAGATGTTTGGAAGGGTTTCAAGAAAAAAGCCTCTACTCTCATCCAAAAACAAATTCAAGAGTCTTCAGTTTGCCAGACACTACTGGAACGTCACATGGGATCGGGTTCTATGGTCGAAACCAAAATAGAGCTTTTTGGCAATCAACACCAGAGGAGGTTTTGCTGCACACAGAGAGGTAGCCATATGGAAAAGTACCTCATGCCCACAGTTAAATACGGTGGTGGCTCTAATGTTTTGGGGCTGTTTTTCTGCAAAGGGCCTGGACATTTATTTTTAAGGATATATGGCATCATGGACTATCAAAGATCAACAGATTTTAAATGAAAACCTGACTGCCTCTGCCAGAAAGCTTAAAATGGGCCATGGTTGGATCTTCCAGCAGGACAATGATCCAAAACGTACATCAAAATCAACACAAAAATGGTTTACTGCCCACAAAATCAAGGTCCTGCCATGGCCATCCCAGTCCCCTGACTTGAAACCCATAGAAAACCTGTGGGGTGAACTGAAGACAAGACTCCACCAGTATGGACCTTGAAATGTGAAGGATCTGGAGAGATTCTGTATGGAGGAATGGTCTCGGATCCCTCGTCATGTATTCTCCAACCTCAGCAGGCTTTATAGATGAAGACTCAGAGCTGTTATCTTGGCAAGGGAGGTAGCACAAGTATGGACTAAAAGGGTGCCAATAATTGTTGCACTCATATTTAAGGTTTGTTTTTTTATATAAACCTGTGGTGTGTTTGCAACCGTTTGCCAAGGGTGCCAATATTAATGGAGAGTGCACTATACACACACAGTCAGAGAAACAAGTATAACATTTAAATAAACTGGAATACAAAAAGAAATGCAAGGAAAGAGGCAGCTAGTCAACAGAGAAATTGACTTCTAACATCAAGATTACGAGGATTAAAAAAAACAAGCAAAATGGGAGCATTCACACCAAGGAAGTAGAATACTCTCATTTTCAAAGCATATTTATTTACAGTAACCCTTACGAGAGGTTGAACCCATCCTGTAACTATGGGTTGTCCATATACTGTCATAATCCGAGTCTTCTGATTGGTCAGACGACAGTTCCAGGCGCAAGATGCTGGCACGGCAACCTGCAGCCTCCACACGCGACTGGCCGATGTCAGCCAGCACGTGATTATGCATCAAATCAGTGCCCTGCCATGCTAATGGTTTTGGGGCGGGTCAAAAGATCAAACCAATCAAACGGAAGTGGGGGGAAGGGGATGGTGTTGGGGGTGGAGCAAACCAACCAAGAAGCAAAAGATATTGTTATGATGAGCGAAAAAAAAAAATGGGCCAAAACAATTTATTTTAATATTGAAAGGAAAGCATGTTCAAATCAAATAGAAATAAATGGGACATTTATTGAAGTAAACACAATGGAGCACAGAAAAACGGGAGAAGGAAGTGAATGAGGAAAAAAGGAGACAGAAAACAGAGAAAGTGGTTAAATCAGATTGGTTACACAGAAGAACAGAATCCCTAAATAACAGTTAATGCAAGACACAAGGTAAGATTAGTAGAAAGAAGATTACAGGGTGAAGCACAACCTTGATTTCCTTTAGACCGAACAGATGCTGTGCCACAAATGACGTTGAGACGGCAGAAATAGCTCGATGACTAAGATGTCATTATTCCTCACAGCATTCAAAAAGTAGCACTGCCATGTTTAAATGTTATTCCAAGAGTCTTCACAGTAAAGCCAGTCCAATGCATGAGAGAAGAGTCCAACTAGTAACCGCTCCACAGAGTCATCATCAATCATCATTGTAAAAATACTTTATACCACATGAACTCTGATGAATTCTTGAATGATTGGTCAGAAGGTATAGATTTATCTTCTATAATGGCAGGTCTGACAGTAGTGGACGACTTCAAGGCAAATCAGTTTGATATTAAAGCATTTGTTCTACTATGTTTTTTTGTTTTGTTTTGTTTTTTAAAAGTAAACAACCGACTTCTCACAGAGTCTTCACAACATTGGATACAATGGACACAAAGTGTTGTTCATTAATTCTTTTTTTTTCTTTTTTCTTTTTTTTTTTAAATCGCAATTGTTGACCAATTGCTGTGGTTTTAATTCCAGGTGCCGTACACCACCAACAGTCAGAGGATCTTGGTAAATAAAATGTTGTGTATTTCAACATCCAGATCAGGTATCAACTGGGCTATGTGTAGGAAATTATAGTGCTCAACAATGCTGAATACTAAACAAACTGAAAAAGGAATCATTCAGTACGTATACTAGGGTTTTACTACAATAAAACAGAAGCCACATTTACACTACATGGTTCCATTGACCCAATCCCGATTTTTTTTCGTCTGCAATGTAAGTGGACAGATCGGATATTCCGCCATCAATGCGAGTCGTATATCATTGAACTCGGGTGGACTCCAAAAAAAAGGTTGTTCCCTCATAAAAGAGCCTTGGTGACAACCGCTCACACGACATATAAAAAGTTTCTCGTCTCATATGAAAGTTGCTGATCCACTGTTCCTGACCCCATGTTTCAACAACTTGATCCCACCAATCTCTAGTCCTCTGCCACATCCACATGCCCCTCTGAACCGATGTAGCAGCGAACATTGCTACATTCCCACAGGCTGCAACAAGGGCTCTCCTCTTTTTTCCACCGCCTTACGAGGTTGGGGTTTTACTTACCTTTAAATACAGTGCGGAAAGCAAGAGCTTGAATTACATTTTCATTTGCGTCCATTGTGAATTGCACCGTTTTCTTACTTCCTTTTCGGCCTAAGCTTTTCTGGTGATGTCTGCCTTGGGTTGTTTCACAAAGTGTATAGTGTAAATGCAGATATCGGATATGGGTCGCTTTTAAAAGAAGGTGTAAGCGGGTCATCAAAAAAAAAAAAAAATTGGATAGAGTCAACCAATCAGAACTGGGCATCAAGACCTATAGTGTAAATGCAGCCATAGTCTCTGTGATTATCAATGTCCATTTTTATTTGTCACATGGACAAGCAGGAAAAAACTTTATGTGTTATAAAAGAAATTCAGGAGACATGAGCAATTACATTTCAAAGAATCCAGTCAAAAACACCTAGAGCTTGAGAGCTTAACAAGCTCGATTATGGCATGCTCTTACTTGAATTGAGTGTTTGTCTTGTCTTGGCACTTGTGCAATACGCCTCAATTACTTTTAGGATCTGTGCATCCTCCTCCAGGGCTGCAGTGCCTGAATGGAAAATGGGATGAGATACTTAAGATACACAAAATAATATTATTCATATGCCATGAATAATAATGAATGTATCAAAAAAAAAAAACCCAAAAAAACCTTAAAAGCATAAGCCCTCAACATGACATGCATCTACATACTTTTCCTCATAGAAAACTCCTCATCTGATGGCTTCCTCTCTTTGCGTTTGTGCAGAAGCTTCTTCATGCTCTTGGGGCTTTTGCTGAGATCCTGTGCGAAGACAGAATAATAGTAAAGTCTTTCTATTCATAAACTACATAAAAAAAATTAAATAAATTTCAAGCAATGAATTACAGCTAGTCTGAGCATGTGCAAGTCAATGAATGGATTGAGATCTGCATAAATCTAGATCCATCATCATAGCAGTTGATAGATTATGCATACAATGCACATCAAAATATGCATGGCCACTTGCCTAGTACCTCACAGGGCAAAGTACAGAGCATGAGGCACAAGAAGATTGTTAAGCTGCAGTAATGGAGGCCCAATCTGGTGTGCCAATACAAACACAATTGTTTTTCGATGGATGATCGGTTTTGTTTGGGGAAATAATATCCTACTATCTTGTCGAATATATTGTTTGAAATCTAACTTTTTGCCCTAGGCACAAATCGCTACACTGTTCCTTCCGGTGAAGCATGGCGGTGGTAGCATTGCGTTGCACATTACCCTTGTCCTCTTGGTTGCGTCTCCAAAGTGATCTCCTTACCTAGTCACAGCCTCGTGGTTGTGCCATATTCTTTCCACATTTTATTTCTCACTCTGCAAGATGTTTAAAGTTTGGGATATATTTATAACCAAACCAGACATTTTCTCGATAGCTCCTTGGTCTTAATGATGCTCTTTGCTTTGGTATGTTCTCGAACAAACTCTGTATCTATACTGAGCTCATATGCCACTTTAACTGCACACAGGTGTATATTAACATCTAATATCAATGTAGCAACCCTTCCAGTACCCACACCTCTTTATAACAGAGAGCTGCTGATGCTTTTAAAGGTGGTGCTGGTCGCAGACAGCTCAGGCTCCATGGTTTCTGGGTTTTTGGTGGCTCCAAGGGTCCCCACATCATGGTGCTGTGGGGGGTGCAGTGGGACGAGGGATGAGGGAGGGTGTGGTAGGCAGCCCGGCTCTCCGAGTGTCTCGAAGGGGTGGGTGGGTGAGCAGGGAGCTGAGAGGAAAAATCAAAACACAACATTGCTGAGCTGAATATATTTACATACACCACCTTATCTACAAACTATGATGACCCCCCCCCATTTATTAAAGAGCGATGTGTCACATTTTTAAAATCAGGTTATAGTTACATTGCTGCGTTAGCTCCTGTTGTTCCCTACAACTTTACATGTTACAGAGAATCCACAAAGCCCTCTAGCTGGAAGTCTTTCTATTGGCGGAAAACTTACTGACCATTACAAAGTCCTGACACCGGTGACTCCTTCCATAAGTTACAGAAAACCTCTCATCAAATCAATGGCTAAGGCTGATGGTAAATAACATCACTTTATGTTTAATAAAATCCATTGATTGTCAGGTTTAGACCATGTACCATAATTCTCTAACTATTGAGCTCACCTGAATATAAGCCGCACCAGCATTTTAAGAAAAACAATTTTGTACATATATAGGCCGCACTTGTCTATAAGCCGCAGGTGTCCACGTGGTAACTGTCACGATTCGTGACGTAAACAAAGCAGGACGGATGCAAGTGCAGTTACGACGAGAGCTTTTATTGAAACAGAGGAGAGCAGACTCAAGAGAAACAAGAACCATGACCAACTCAATGAACTAAGCTAATTAAACCAACTAACCTAAACATTAACTATGACATGAAACAAAGACTCTATATCTATACTCCATAAACCACTTCTACATCTATATTCTAAACTAAGTCTATACAACTCTAAGCTATACTATCTGATACTAGGCTATAAGCTGTGCTACAAGCTACTAGGCTACATACAAGCTACTAGGCTATAAGCTACTAGGCTATAAGCTACGCTATAAGCTACGCTATAAGCTACGCTATAAGCTACGCTATAAGCTACGCTATAAGCTACGCTATAAGCTACGCTATAAGCTACTAGGCTATAAGGCTAAGCTATAAGCTATGCTATAAGCTATGCTATAAGCTAACTAGCCTTGACATGAACTCAGACATGAACAAGAACTAAGAAACATGGCATGAACAAAGACTCTAACTATATTCGCTATCTAATTCTAACTCTGACCTGTTGTGTAATTTCATTTGTCCGATGTGACGAGGTTAAATGTTTTGGCGGCATGAAACTCGTTAGCCCGTAAAAATCCAAAAATTAGCCGCATCATTGTTTAAGCCGCAGTGTTCAAAGCATGTGAAAAAAGTAGCGGATTATAGTCCGGAAATTACGGTAATGTGTGGAATGTGTGTTCTGACCGTATGGCATGGTTTCAAACTGGAAATGCTGCTTGACGTGCGTCTGGTCTGGCGGTGAAGATGCTCCACCCACTCCTGTAAATCCTGAGCATGATTGCAGATCACCTGGATCCTGTCAATTAGACTCCCTACAGAGGACCCACATAAACACAAAAAAAATCAATGCACATTAAGCTACAGATATATTACAATATATTACATATATCCATATATTACAATTCTGAATTATTCATCGGGTGTGTGTAGGTGTACTTATCGAACAGCGATGATGCAATTAATCACTCACCGGATAGTTCAAAAGCATTCCTTGTTTCTTCACTCTTGTTAACAACCATCCCTGCTAGAGGAAGTTTCCCCTGCGGAGCAACAAAAATATGCTGGGACTTCCTGCAGACACTATCCAAAAGCAAACTGCTGCACTCGCTAACAAATACACACACACACTCCTCGTTAATTTACCTGGTAGATAAAGCAGCTCATCCGAGGGCTCGCAGAAAGCACCAGCAGCACATGGGGGAAGAGCAGGAGGTAGCGTTCGTTCTTCTCCTGAAAAGACGGGGAAGGGGGGTCAAAACTAATCCTCACACACTGCCCTCACGAAAGAAAAAGTAACTCATTGGTTTTGAATACAGAATCAAATAGTTTACTTGATGTTGGCTAGCGGTTTAACATCAGGGAGCTACTGCCGAAGAAGCGATGCTTAGTATACGACTTGTATTGTGTAAGTAAATCAAAAAATTCAAATTATGCCAACAGTGACACTGGACGCAAAAGGTTCAGTGAGGTCACATGATCAAATTCATGTTTGGCTGACCGAATTGAATTGAAGCTCTTGTCTTATTGATGCAGAGACAAATCAGGACGTGCCTGAGGACAGTGGGGTGTGTGTATGTAGACTCACTTCGCTGCCATGGTTCTGCATGAGGACCTGAGACATGTAGATGACGGTGCCCAGGGTCTTAATGCCCTCCCCTTCCCAACCACGCACCGGCTCGGTCAGAATCTGCAGCTCCAGCTCCTTCCGCTTCCTCACCTCCTGACACTGTGCCTGAGACCAAACACACACACACACACACACACACACACAAGAATTAGATCATACACATACACATTCCACAGGATGCACTACACGCCATTACATTACTATGATTGGTATAGCAGGTCCAACAATCCTGTGCTCCAGCATAACACAGGCGTTTAGCCAGCAGTCATTAGTGTGAAAGCAAATGGGCGAGACAAAAGCTGTTCCAACTATTCCACCCCCCCCCACACACAAAAAAAAAAAAAAAAAAAAAAAAAAAAAAAAAAAAGAAAAAAAAAAAAGAGAGGATATGTCGCCGTCCTAATGCAACAAATAGCACACTGTGTCCACTTTCTCTCCCTTCATCTCGGTGTTTCTCTCTATTCTCTGTAACAGAATGATAAGAGGTGTTTGAGGGGATAAGCCGAGCTGTGATAGACAGCCTGAGAACAATGCAGAAAGAGAAACATGCGAGAGGGATGGAGGATTTTTATACATTTGTGCCAAGCAAAGGATTGTGCAAGTGTGCAAACCTCTTAACACAGTCCCTTTACAAAACAAACCATACTATAGACACGTCTTATTCCAACAGAGACTACACACCCTGGACTCCAGCTAACCCGTGCAATCCGGATTGTTTTAAATAGAAAGTGCACATGGGTGAACGTAACATGGTTTGAGAAAATGCACAAAATTGATAACTCTGTACATTAAAAATAAAAATGTGAATAATAATAATAATAATCACAAAAAAAGTACATTTATTTCCATCCAACAATATTCTGGTTTATATTTTGCCATAAATGTTTCTGGAGGGGGAAAAAAAACATCCTAAAATGAACTGATTCATGGTTTTTCAGAACAGAAGGAGGTTCACAGCTATTTTTCTGGTTGTCCATCATACCAGGAGGCGGGACAGTAAACAGCAAAATGTGCATTTTGTGGCCTGCTCAAAAAAACAAAACAAAGGGGGCGGATGATGCAGTCTTTGTTAGAACCACAATGACTTGGTAGTCTTGAGCAACATACTTATAGAAATGTACTGAAGTAAGCTACAACTTGTGCTACTTTACAAAAGCGACACCACCATATACACTTCAAATATATTTCTCTCATAGGAATTCATAGGGGGTGCCAATAATTGTTGCACACCTATATTTAACAAAGATTTATTTTTTATAAACCGGTGTTGTGTTTGCAATTGTTTGATATATATGAGAGCAGAGTATTTTTGTTCATTTTTTTTAACAAAAGATTAAAGGGTTAAACAATAAAGACACTTTCAGTCTTCTTTGCGCATATTTACCAAGGGTGCCAATATTAGTGGAGGGCACTGAGTATTAATTTTTTATTTACGGCATTTGGCAGACGCGCTTATCCAGAGCGACTTACAGAAGTGCAAGCCGGTTTTTCGGCCATACGAGGTAAGAGGTTTAAATTATTAGTTAAACTAATTATTGCCCAACACGGCATCTCCACAAGCTCTCCTCAAAAGCCTTCAGCGCAGTCGTATTTCCTGCCAATCCCCATCCTTTCATGTCACTACTAGACACTAAGAGCAAAAGTCTAACGGCATGTTTGAACCGTTTCCGAGAGAGCTATTTATTAGACCCGGCTCACACTGAGGGAGACTTACAGAAAGATTCTTGAAAGCAGTCAAGCTTTTCTGAATGTCTGGGCGGTCCGGGTGAAAATCCTGAGGAGAGCACAGGAACAAAACAGGAAATAAGTCTCCAATAATCACACAGAGCAAAACTAAATATTATATTAGGACATGTACAAATCCTCGATTTGAACATCCATCACTGTTCTCGCTAAGCAAACAAACACATTGTGATTTTAATTCTTAACCTACACACACATAGATACAAACAGCAGCACCTCCATGTGTCTCTCGAGCTCTTTGAGCAGTGTGGGGTATTTATCCAGTCTCATGAAGGGTTTACTCAGGTTCGTAGTGAGGGTGAGAATCCCAGGACTGCTGGCACCTTTACTCTCCATAAACTCACCCAGCTCCTCACTGTACACACAGACGCGACTGGGGGGGTTATTTTTATTTATTTATTTTTAATAAACATGCTACGTCTAAGAACATGTGTATTTGCTTCCAAACTTTCTCACAGGTTAAATTACACAAGCACACAAACACAGAAATGAACCCCTCTGCAACAAAAACACACACATTAGTCCTGTTTATCAGACACAAATATCTAGTAACGTATTGTACCCCATTTAGTCTCAGACTCCGAGCATCTGATATGTTTTGTACACTTCTCTGGATGCAAGCTTCAGAATCTTAGACAGGAATAAGATTGTGGGGACTGTGCAAGCGTCTGAAGCAAGGAAAACATACCATCATGATACGGGAACAACATCTCAAAAGTGGGCAGACAGAAAACTACATAGGGTTTATGACATCATTGTGTTCAACCCTGTGTAGTGAGCATGCACAGTAATTATGGAAGCTATTTCGGGTCTAACTGTGTTGGAGAGTCTAAAATATAGAACGCCATATATAAATCTGAAGTATTTAAATGATAAAATTATAACACCGCATGTATTAATAGCATGTAAAGCGAATGCATTTGAAAGGTGCATGAATACTGAACATTTTAAGTAATTACAATAATTGCGTTTGAACTTTTAAACCGTTCTGGTGTGTGTACATGTACATATAGAACTGTATTACACACATTGCACGTATATACAGTGCCTTGCGAAAGTATTCGGCCCCCTTGAACTTTTCAACCTTTAGCCACATTTCAGGCTTCAAACAAAGATATAAAATTTAAATTTTTTGTGAAGAATCACCAACAAGTGGGACAATGATCGCTTGCACAGTGCTCCTTGGGATGTTTAAAGCTTGGGAAATCTTTTCGTATCCAAATCCGGCTTTAAACTTCTCCACAACAGTATTATGGACCTGCCTGGTGTGTTCCTTGGTCTTCATGACGCTCTCTGCGCTTTCAACAGAACTCTGAGACTATCACAGAGCAGGTGCATTTATACAGAGACTTGATTACACACAGGTGGATTCTATTTATCACCATCAGTCATTTAGGACAACATTGGATCATTCAGAGATCCTCGCTGAACTTCTGGAGTGAGTTTGCTGCACTGAAAGTAAAGGGGCCGAATAATTTTGCACGCCCCACTTTTCAGTTTTTTAATTGCTAAAAAAGTTTAAAATATCCAATAGATTTCGTTCCACTTCACAACTGTGTCCCACTTGTTGGTGATTCTTCACAAAAAATAAAAATTTTATACCTTTATGTTTGAAGCCTGAAATGTGGCAAAAGGTTGAAAAGTTCAAGGGGGCCGAATACTTTCGCAAGGCACTGTATCTATAGACACTAGCGTGTACACGTGTATATACCTGTGTTGCGTGAGGACATCGACAGCAGAAGGGTGGTTGGAGCAGTAAGCTACATAAAGGCTCTTCATTTGGGGCATGAGGGACAGGAAGAAGCTCCCGATCCTCTGCTGGCTCTCTGGAAATCTACACCCGAGACACATGAACAGAATGACTTGGTTAGTTATTTCAGGTATAAAACTGTATTCAGTATATTAGTTAGTCACTCTAATAACATTCATCCCAACTCCTGCACTATTTTGACTATTGTGCGATCATAGAGTCTTCGAGGGTGTCAAATACATGCACCGTAATACTAGAAATAGGAATATATCAGTCGATGCAGAGAAATGAATATGTATTTCAAAATAGTTGATGTTGAGGTGCTTGGTGAAACGCTGAAATCCACCAGTAGATGGCCTCAGAAGCTCACAGGAAGAATCCCATACAGCACACTTCACTTAAATCCTCTTTTAATGCTGCTGCAGGTCTCTCAGTCAGAAATTTCTAACTTTTACTTCAGTACAGGAAATGGCATGAGCACATGAGCTTAGCCTTACTTGGTGCATTCCTCTAGTGACTGTACCAGTGTCTGCTGGAAGGAGCTGATCTCTTCGAGATTACCCAGTATGTGAGCGATATCGGCCACAGTCAGTCTAAGAAAGAGAGTAAAAGACAGAAGCATTAGCAAACAAAGTGAGTAAAAACGCTTGTTGACAAAAAGGTTTATTAAATTTGTCAAGAACACATTTATATGCTTTGATTTTACCGATCATTAACAAAAACGACTACACGAGGAGAAAATTTACACATGATCAACTCTTAATAGTTAAAAGTATATTTGTGTTAGATCACTGGTATACTGAGGGGAATTACATATGCTTTCAAAAAGAAAATGAATAAAAGCACTTTTTTCCCCAGCGACTCAATGTTGCTTTGCAGCAGTAAGCTTGTGTGAGAAGGCTACACTGGACATGCAGCCATATTTAAATTTGATCCTAGATTTGCACGGTAGCTTCTTAGAGAATTTAAAATATACAACGGATCATGAGCAGAGTTTGTTGGTGGCAGAATGACATTAATATAAACATAGCTTCAAACAACAATGAAGTCAATAGGATATCACACTTGATTATGCTATAGGGCTAGGATCTCATGAACCTGTTGAGTAAACCCATAAGAGGCAGTTGACAAACTAGGTCTCAAAGACCACAGAAAAGATCTGAAACAGGACCAAAAATTTAACATTTGAAAAGGGAAAGACATTTTTCCTTTTCCTCGGCCCCTGTGTCTGGGTCATCGTGGTATACACACGTTTCTACTGTACGAACATTATCCACTCCATAATCACCCTTTCTCCCTCAGAAATGGTGCTGTACATCATAGGTACACTGTCTGCACTTAAACAATGCCTTTGTTTGTGATCATTTGTTAAAATTCTGATTATTTGCTTTAAAACAAGATCTTGGAGGCCATAGAGTGTTTCTAAACTAGCTTAATTCGGCATAAATCCCATGACCCTGTATTTAACGTTCCTGTCCACTGTGACTAAAAAATGATCAGAAAAAAATAAATAAATTATCAGAGTGCCAGTATGGGAAAACGTGATTCCTGCCCCAATAGGCCTCAATTAATGCTTGCTGCAGTTCCATTTTTGAGCACTAGGTGCAATAACTCTATGGTGCTAAAACACTAAAAAAACAAACCAAATCACTATAACATCTGCATATATCTGTCAAATACCAACTTTTTTTTTTAAATCATTGGTCACTCAAAAGAGGTTGTTAGAATTTGAACAGAACTGAAGATGTACGGAGTTGTGAATGAGGACTTTGTAAAGACAATACAAAATTGGTTGTATAGACTGTATGGCCCCTGTGTATGAGTCAACATGGATACAGTAGCTACCTGTCTGTGGGCTGCAGTAGTCTCAAGTATGTCGAAAGCAGTGTTTGGAGTTCTTTGCCATATTCTGTTTCTGTCTGCACAATATTCTGGATCACCTAAAAAATACAAAATAAAATCAAAAATAATAAAAACCACTCGCACACACAAACAAGACATTTTACAAATACAGTCATGTGAAAAAATAAGCACACGCCATAGAAAATGTTGCACAAGCAAAAATTTTATTATCTTTGAAACAATACCTATTACCGTAATTTACGGACTATAATCCGCTACTTTTTCCACACGCTTTGAACACTGCGGCTTAAACAATGATGCGGCTAATTTATGGATTTTTACGGGCTAACGAGTTTCATGCCGCCAAAACATTTAGCCTCGTCACATCGAACAAATGAAATTACCCAAGAGGTCACAGTGGTCCAATGAAACTGTTCGAATTAAATCTAACGCGCTCACTACATTCTTCAGATCCGTCGTTTTGCGCTTAATGCACACACCCTCATCAGGGAAAACACACGAAGAAATAGAGATTGGTGACTTTATGTCTCCGCCCCGTCTTGTCGAGTCACGTGTGTTTTGGTATTGCCCGCAGCTGTTAGCAGTTTGGCTGGTGTGTATATATACACCGGGAGCCAGGACACACACAACGTGGGTAATTAGATATAGAGTTAGATAGCGAATATAGTTAGAGTCTTTGTTCATGCCATGTGTCTTAGTTCTTGTTTCCAAGCCATAGTCCATGTCTGAGTTCATGTCAAGGCTATTCAGCTTATAGCATAGCTTATAGCTTAGCCTGTAACCTAGTAGCTTGTAGCACAGCTTATAGCCTAGTTGCAGATAGTATAGCTTAGAGTTGTATAGACTTAGTTTAGAATATAGATGTAGAAGTGGTTTATAGAGTGTAGATATAGAGTCTTTGTTTCATGTCATAGTTAATGTTTAGGTTAATTGGTTTAGTTAGCTTAGTTCATTGAGTTGGTCATGGTTCTTGTTTCTCTTGAGTCTGCTCTCCTGTTTCAATAAAAGCTCTCGTCCTAACTGCACTTGCATCCGTCCTGCTTCGTTTACGTCACGAATCGTGACAGTTACCACGTGGACACCTGCGTCTTATAGACAAGTGCGGCCTATATATGTACAAAATTGTTTTTCTTTTTAAAATTAGCGGTAAAAAAGTTGATACACTATCAAATGACATGGGGGGTAGGGGGGGGTCCATAAACAGACAGTACATCCAAGAAAACCCTCAAACATCTTGCAACTTAAAGAATATTGCATGAAGAGTGGTCAAAAATTCCAGCAAGCCTGGTTGACAATTACGCAAAAGGCCTACAAGAAGTTATTTCTGTTAAAGGGTGCAATACTAGCTTCTAATTTCAAGGAAGTACTTACTTTTTCCACAGAAAAATCTCACATCTATTGATATTTCTGTTGAATAAATGATTGAAAATGATTTTTTTTTTCTTGTGGTTTTGTTCAAGTGCATCAAATTCATTAATAGACACTGCTACAAAGATGATCAAATGCTTGCTTGTCCAAAGAAGTTTCAAAAATAAATAAATAAATAAATAATTGTTATTGTACTTATTTTTTCACATGACATGCACACAGACAATACGAGGGAACTAGGAATCTATGTTTCACAGTATTCAAATTTGTGATGAAAAACACCTTTGACTATCGAATGGTATCATGTTTCCTGAAATGCATGAAGTCATTAGCTGTGGTCATTAGCATTTATTTATTTTCACATACCGCTGAAGGCTCAGTTAGATTAACACATTAAAAACTGAAAAGCAGCACTAAATGGCCAAAACTGAGCTGAGAGAGGGAGAATGAGACAGCAGGGATCGCATCCGTAATTCACTTATTTTGGCCTGAAAATGAAATTAACCGGCCAAGCGGCCCAAGCAATTTGATTAACTAGCCTGGCAGTCTGAATGTAGAATTGCACTCACATGCACAGTACTTCAAAACAGCACACACATTTCACCTATAAAAGCTTTCCCCCTGACAGGCGATCACTTTGACAGAAGCTTTAACATAGCCTCAGACAAACGCCTCATCTCAGTGCATAGAGTGCATGGAGACCAGGATCTCTAAAGCAATTACAACACACAGAGAACAGAGAAAAGACTCATCCTCTTTTATACCACAACCAAGAGGAAAAGAACGAGAGGGTGGGTGGGGTGACAGAATCAGGCAAGTCATAGAGAACATGAGTCTGAAAGCCACCTTCTCTAATGAAGAACCCACAATAGGAGGAAGGCAGACTGGGAGAATCCACGTTGCTTTAAGAGTAATAGAACCCTTTTTAAATGTGTAGCTGCTATCTCCAAGTCTAACATAACACAGGAGTATTATACATGTACATTCTCGTTAAGTGTGCCAATAATTCTGTAGTTAATAGGAGTACTATCAACCAAAACATTAAAACCTCCTGCCTAATAGTGTGCAGTTCGTCTTGTGCCGTTCCTCTTGTGCCACCAAAACAGATCTGGCCCATTGAGGCTTGGACTCCACAAGACCTCTGAAGGTGTGCTGTGGTATATGTCAAGAGATGTTAGCAGCAGATCCTTCATGTCCTGTATGTTGTGAGGTGGGGCCACCGTGGATTGGTCTTGTCCAGCACACCCCACCGATGCTCAATTAGATTGACATCTGGGGAATTTGGAGGTAAAGTGAACACCTTGACCTCAGTCATGTTCATCAAACCATTAATGAACAATTGTTGCAGTGCGGCAGGGCTCATCATCCTGCTGAAAGAGGCCACTTCCATTAAGGAATGCGGACGCTACGAAGGGTTTAGTTGGTCTGCAACATGAAGGCCAGGACCCAATGTTTCCCCAACAGAACTCTGCCCAGAGCATCACTATACCTCCATGGTCTTGCCTTCTTCCAATAGTGCATCTTGGTGCCAGCTCTTCCACAGCTGACGCACACGTACCCGGCCGTCCACATGATGTGAACGAAAACGTGATTCATCAGACCAGGCCACCTTCATCCATTGCTCCATGGTCTAGTTCAAATGCTTACATGCCCACTGTAGGCGCTTTCAGCGGTGGACCTACATTGATCACTTTTGGGCGGTACTAACCACTACATACAGAGAACAGACTTTTTGGAGATGCTCTGACCCAGCCGTCTAACCATTACAAGTTTGCCCTTATCAAAGTTGCTCAGCTCTTTGAGATTGCCCGTGTTTCCTACATTGCGAACTGACAGTTCACTTGCTGAGTACAACATCCCAGCCCTTGGTGGGTGTCACTGTAATGAGATAATCAATGCTATTCGTTTCACTTGTCAGTGGTTTTAATGTTATGGCTGAGCGGTGTACAGTTCTATTCAAATACAATATATTTCAAGTAAACAATTTCTCAAGTAGTAAGATTTTTTTTTATTTCAGAATCAGCACCCTTGAATTTCATATTCGATCTACCCTGGAGTGAACACCAGCACTGAGCCTCTTTCTGTAAAGTCTACCAAGGATGTAAAATATGAATGAGGATGTATCCTTCTTTCCTTCAGTCCAGACTTCTCGAACACCAGCCACAGATTCCAGCTCATCCTGGGGAATCCGCGGACGTTCCCAAGCCAACTGTCCAGAGTGTGCACCGGATCTCTGTTTACTGGGACGTGCCAGACCCAGCACCACAGAGATTTAAACACTGCTGCCGCTGACCCGGTTCGTCTCTCACTCGGTCTTATATTCGAAGGTCTGCACATTTGCAAGCACTCTTCGATTCAGATCAGATGTGTATGTATGTTTGAGGTCTTTTTCTTTTTATAACAACAATTACATTAAACAACTTGTACAACCATCTGTCACTTTTGTTTTGAAAGCGTTTTTAGTTTTGGTGACACAGGGATTCTACATGTGCGCGACCTTATATTTATACCAAGAGAAGCAGGAAATGGTCAAAGGCAATAATTAAAAAGATAATTAAAGGATGACAATTTGCTTGGATTTCCTTTAAATACTATTTTTGCCACTCATCCTATTGAGTGAAATATGTACTATTTGAAATCATTTTTATTTCTATAAGTAGTAGTGTCCCCCGCGACCCTGAAGAAGGAGTAAGCAGTAGAAGATGGATGGATGGATGGATGAAGTAGTAGTGTCAAGATACTGTTACCCAATTCTCATGAAGGGTGCCAATAATTCTGGACATTAGGCCTTAGTTTGACATCTTGCCAATAATTTAATTCCATGCAACAATACACACACACACACACACACACACACACACACACACACTAAACCAAATCAAATTTACATAAACCTTTGATCTCTCCAACCATGAAACAGGACCCGACTAATAAATACAGACATGCACGCACACACAGACACACACAGCGCTAAGGGCCCCAGGCACAGCTGTCCCAAAGATCAGTGAGAAGGAAACAATGACCTACACTACAGCTACAGTATACACTCGGACAAAAACACACATGCGCACATGAACCATTAACACTGTAACACACCAATTTAAACACAGCCTGGTTGACTCAGAGACACGCAAACATCACTCTGACCCGACACGAACGGTTAAACAGCGGGAGACGAGACTTCACCAAAAGTACAGGTCATGAACTCAAACTCACTCACACACACCAATGCAATACTCAACATGATGACACGAGGTTGCGTACGGCACGATTTCTAGAAAATGTCTACGTTAGATATTACAGGGATCAGCACAACAAACAAACCTATGAGCAGCTACCATTTAACCCTTTCAGCTACACCTCTCTCTGTTCAACACCTGCACTGTCTCCAGAGTGAGAGGAGGCGGTACGCTGAATGATGAACTGCGTAAAATGAATATCTGGAGTGTAATCATCATGAATCAAGCTGAACGTGCAGGTTCAACCACATAATAATAATGATATCACCACTAGCGATTTCTGAAGAAATACACAAGGAGCTAAATAAAAATGGATGGGAGATGGATGAAATAAAGAAACAAAGGGTGAAAAAACTAAAGAAAGAAGGAAAGAAAGAAAACCAAAAGAAAGAAAAAGAAAAAAAAAATGGAGCGAGCTAGAGAGAGACAGAGTGAGCGAGAGACACAGAGAGAGAAAGAGAGAGACCGAGACCGAGAGTGCAGTAGAAATACTCAGCTCACACTCAGTGTGCTATAATGTGCTCATCTCTCAGCATTAGAGCTGCATGACTCGTACCAGGTTATAGTAGGTTTTAGTAGCAGCGCCGATCTCGAACACTTTTTGAGGACTCTTCAACGTCCCAGGCTTGGGGGAGATGGGCTTGTCTGCAAAACAAACAGAGGAAGGGTTGAAAAACAAATAGGTCACATACTCCATGCAGCCTGTGGAGACATTTTGTTTCTATTAGACTGAATAGTAGAGGTGAGCTGCTCCTGAAGAGCAAGATGAAAAAGATAAAAGATTAACCATCAGGGGCAGATCAGTTCACATCGCTCTGTGGATCTCTTTCAGCTCAGTGTGAAGGATACCAAGACTAAGCGAGTGTGTGTGCTTGTCTCAGGCGCTGTGGGGAGCAGTATCAAACACCTCACGTATGAGGAGAGGAATGAGAAATGTAGATGTGGAGGAGAGAGCGACGTCCTGAGACTTTCAGAAAACAACAACCGAAACGGATCAAATATCAGAGGAGCAACCCAACGTACTGTCGGTGTTCCCAGGAAATTTAGATGGTAGAGTGGAGAGAAAAAAAAAGAAAGAAAGTGAGAAAACACCAGAGAAAAGAAACAAAACAAAGATGGAAAGAAAGCAGGGAAGAAAGAAGTGAAAGATGAAAAAGTAGTAACAAAATGTAAGAAAGGAAGAAGGGAGAAACGAAAGAGTAAAAAAAGAACGATCGAACAAAAAGAAATAAAGGAAATGTGAGAAAGAAGAAAAGCATTGGGAGGCAGAGAGAAAAGGGTCGAGGGAGATATGGAAAGAGAGAACCCAAAAAGCAAAAAAAAGGTGGGAAAAGAAGGAAAGAAAAAGAAAGGAACAGAAAGAATGAGGGGAAAAAAGTAAATCTTTTTTGCAGGTAGAGACCATCTACATACACCATGTGATTGAGCTTCTCTCTCTCTCTCTACACACACACACACACACACACACAGAGCGTTCCAAGTGTTTGTGAGTATGTGTGTGTATACAGGTGAGCACGGAGGCAGGCAGCTGAGTGAACAGAGGCGGTAGCACAACACTGCTGTGTTTAACTGAAGGGAAACAGCACTCTGCACCACTTCCTGCCTTTGTCTAAGGACACGGTTTCCTTCCTGATCTGGACGTTAGTGCGCGCCGTGATGTCATCCTAAAGAACCCCCATTTATCTGCATTATATAGTGATTTGAAACCACAGATTCACATGGCACGCTGCGTTTAACCCAGCTCCGTGTGTGTGTGAGTGTGTGGGTAGAACGAAAAGTTTCACTTGCATTAATGTTATAACACCATACCACCTTCTAAAGAACCAACATGGTATTGAAATATACCAGGAACCTAAACAGCCGGCTTCGTAGTATGATAGACCTTTAACAAAAAGAACAATATTCCAAACAGAGCAGATGGTGAAGCCGACACAAACAGGAAAACCTCACCCAAAATCTCATATCGCTAATAATAACTTAACGCTAGCAGTCCATCAGCTCTCCACTAGAATCATTGACTCTGAAACTATTCGAATGTCAAGTACAAGTAATTCTTTTTTTCTGTAGACTGGACATTTCAGTTTGACTTCAAATTATGGATATGAGAAGAGAGAATTTCAGCGTTCATTTCCTGGTATTTATACGTAGCTGTGTTAAACATCATAAAACATAGCACGCTTTATATCAGACCACCAAAAATTCAGCCGAAATAAAAAATATTGGAATACGTGACTGACAGGTGTTTCTTGTTACCCAGGTGTTCTGTTAGATTGACTGTTTAAGCAATAAATAGCTCTGAATATCTACTCCTGGTTTTAGCCTTCAGTTTCACATGTGAAGACTGCATTTGTTTTTAAAAAGGTTTATCCAAAATGAAGATCAGAGAGTGGTCTATGGGAGACACACATGCCATTTTGAAGCAGCGAAAAGAGGGAAAAATCTATCAGAAGCACTACACATACGTCGGGCATGGCCAATACAACAATTTGGAATGTCCTGAAAAAGAAAGACACCTCTGCTGTACTGAACAACAGGCACTGAATGGGTCGACCCAGCCATGGAAAACGACAACATCTGATGGCAGAAACATTGAGATCTGATGAAAATTGCAAAAACGACAGTCAGTAATATCAACAACCTCCACAGGGCAGGGGTGAAGGTGTCACAATCCACTGTTCGAAGACGACTTAGAGAGCAGAAATATGGAGGCCATGGCACAAGATTTGTTTGTGTACCACTCATCAGCAGTAAGAATCGGAAGGCCAGATTGGAATTCGCAAAGAAATACAAAAGTTTTGGAACCAAGATTAATCTCTACCAAAGTGATGGAAAGGCCAAAGTGTGGAGAAAGTAAGGATCTGCTCATCTGTGAAACATGGTGGAGGTCGTATTACGGCTTGGGCTTGCATGGCTGCTTCTGGAGCAGGCTCGTTAATTTGTATAGATGAAGTAACTCATGATGGCCGCAGCAGAACGAATTCAGAAGTTCACAGGAACATTTTGTCTTCAACAATTTACAGAGAAACGCATCCAAACTAACCAGAAGGAACTTCATCATGCAGCAAGACAACGATCCAAAACACACTGCCAACTCAACAAAGGACTTCATCAGGGGGGAAGAAATAATGGAAGGTTTTAAACTGGTCAAGTCAGTCACCAGACCTTAACTCAGTTGAGCAGCATTTCACCTCCTGAAGAGGAGACTGAAGGGAGAACCTCCCTGAAACAAACTACTGAAAGAGGCTGCTGTAAAAGTGTGGAAAGGCTTCACAACAGAAGAAACCGAGTCGCACGATTGATGCAGTAATTGCAAGCAAGGGATATGCACCAAATATTAAGTGTTACTTACTTTAATTTACTTCAAGAATGATCTGTTCTTATACTTTTGCTCACCTAAAAATTGGATGGTCTGAGAGAAAAGGTTCTATGTTTTATGTTGTTTAACACACATAGATGTGAATACCAGGAAGTAAAAGCTGGAGTCCTAAACTCTCATCTCATACCCGTCTTCTGATCTCAAACCCAAATGTCTTCGGTGTATAGCACAAACAAATGAATTGGCCTTACCGTTCCAATAGTTTCGAAGGTGAATGCATGTTCCTTTAAAAGAGGCATTTTTGATAATCAAATTGGGGCACATCACTTCATGCCAATCCAATCCAGAGTCTTAAAAGCTCCATGCTGTTGCTCTCTCCACTAACACCCAAGCTTTAATCTATGTAAAGGTTAATCGTCTTTTTAAGAGTCTACACTGTGCTCAGAGGAAGCTTAATGATGCTTGACTCACAAATACCAAACCAAATGGGGTTTTCAAACACCTGGTGATATTTTGATGGCCAGATTTGAGGCACACAATTCTTAAAATCTATAGCAAAGAAAACGTATCCAACATAACATACAACAGATAAAGTTATTATTCTATCAATAATATAATGATCCATGCATTAATGATTTTTATCAGGACTGTGAGGTTCTATCTATGGGAATAAACAGATAAAGCCAAATGGTTTGAAAACATTGGCCAAATCCTTTCCATTCCTTCATGCACCATTATATGTGGCTTAAAGGTCTAATCAGTGACCCCCAAAAAAAAAAAAAAAGTACATTTGCTGTAACTGGAGGTTTTTATATTTAAAATTTTTAAAAAGAAAAAAAAAACCTCAAACATTTCCTCTCCTAATTACCGAGTCAACACTAATTAGCCCAGTCACCAAACATGACTGGGCTAGAATGTTAGTGACAAGGTGGAGCTTTGTGATTGACAGGCATGTAAAGATACCTCCTAGTTCTGATAGGTTAGATGTTGGCCCTGTTGTTACGGCGTCACTCTGTATAACCCGATTAAAACGCATTTCCATGCATCCATCCATTTTAAATATCACTTATCCTACACAAATTTGTGGGGAGATTGGAGCTTAATGCCAATCAGCCTACATGTCTTTGGACTTTGGGGGGGTGGGCGGTGGGTGACGCCGAAGCATGAGGAAGGAGAACATGCAAACTCAGTACACACAGGGTGGAGGTGGGATTCGGACCCCCAAACCTGGGATGCCCCAAATCCACCGTGCCCCCTGCATTTCTGTCCATTATCGAATATCATGTTCATCCAGTGCCTGGCATCAGTGCGCCACCTTCTCTTTCAGCTTCTAACAACAGCATGAGAAATACTGACAGAGGAATAGATAGAACTATAAGAAACTATTAGCATTAGCTTATATATACACACACACACACACACACACACACACACACACACACACACACACACACACACACACACAAGGATGTGCAAAGATACTTCTGTACATAGATTTCATAATAAATATAGCCTTTAACCCCCCCCCCCATGTGCTGAAAACCCTAGCCACACCTTTAACAGCTATTATCCCATGTCCTATATAAAGCACTAGAAAAGGAAAAATGGGAAAATCTTGGGAAAGATTAAAGGAAACACCAGGTAAGCCAAAAACTCACCACTTCCTTTGATCTCTTTGACGTAGTTGCTAGGGAACCAGCCAGTCTTGCCATTAATCGTTCCTTCCCACCAGCCTCCGTCCTCCTGCCGAGTCACCTGGATGATGTCACCCTTGTTAAAGCACAATTCGTCCTCATTCGTCTGCTGGAAATTGAACCGCGCCTTCACCAAAGGCTGAGCTGAACTGTTCTCAGACATGTCCTGATGTGTAAAAGAAAGAAAAAGAGAGAGAGAGAGAAAAAAGGAAAGAAAGATGTGATACATAAATGCTAGTTTCAAAAGAAATCTAATTCTTAGGTTTCTTTCTTACACTTATATCTCCTCAAACAGCTTAATCCAAAAGTTGAAAACCTTAAAAAACTGCTACTAGCTAGTATTAGTTTGGGGTTTATTTTTCCTTTTTATATATATATATATATATATAAACGTGCATTAGCTTTAGTACCAGGTCTAATTTTTTTTTAACTAAAGCCAGTACCAGGTTAAAAAAAAAAAAAAAAAAAGAATAATAATAATAATAATAATTAATTAATTAATTAATTAATTAATTAATACTACAGCTAGTACAAGCTTTTAAAACAAAACTATTACTAAAGCTAGAACCAGGTTAAAAAAAATAAATAAATAACTATTACTAAAGCTAGGAGCAGGCAAAAAAAAAAGCTATTTAAGCTTTAGTTATATATAAGAAAATGGTTCTCGCTTTAGTAGTAGCATTTAGCTTTACCACATTAAACAAAATGCTAAACTAGTTCTAGCACTCAGCACACCGTGATACTGTTTTTTGTTGTTGTTAGTAATAGTGTTAGTGTATTCTGTGTTTATATGTTTCTGTACAGCTGCTTTGAGACAATGCCCATTGTAAAAAGCGCTACAGAAATAAAACTGAATTGAACTGAATAGTACTCACCAGACTGCAATACTGGCTGTGCACTCGTTTGGATGATCTCCTGCGGGAAGGCTGACAGTTCAGGGAGTCAAAGGATTTGATTCGCAGAGAGGAATGTTGAACACATATGGAGTCCCTGATGGATCCAGTATCTACACATCCAGAGAAACATTCAGCTTATATTACATTGCCATACACAAGCACATTGTACAGATGCTTGCAAATAGTCTCATTCGACTTACAGCAAACGCGCTTAAGCATGAATGTGTGAAGAAACATTTTCAGCAGTTAAACAAAACTTTCGTGTGCCCAGATAAAATGGTAAATGGTAAATGTGCACTTATATAGCGCTTTTATCCAAAGCGCTTTACACTGTGTCTCATTCACCCATTCACACACACACACATTCACACACCAGTGGTAGCAAAGCTGCCATGCAAGGCATAGCTTGCCATTGGGAGCAACTTGGGGTTCAGTGTCTTGCCCAAGGACACTTCGGCATGTGGAATCATCCGGGCCGAGAATCGAACCGCCAACCCTACGATTAGTGGACAACCCGCTCTACCAACTGCGCCACACCCGCCGTTATCAGATGATCTATGATTCCCCTGCACCCATACCCACATACACACACACCCTTTACCTGCTGTTGCTTGGTTGAGAGCAACCAAGGAACTCAGCACCCTGGTGAAGTTCTGGCCCTGAAACAGGTCCTCAGCCTCGAATGTCTGCACACAGAGAAAAGAAAAAAACAGCACAACAACTTACTAAAATCACTAACATACACCGATTTACTCCAGCTAAACCAGTCTGACAAGACCAAAACCTAACGCCATGACAAAGGCCAGAGCAGCCACTTCTCCATTTTCTGATCATAAATTTAGAGAGCTGATATCACGTGGTTACATTTGAACAGTTATGACTTTAGTGGTCAGCTATAAAGCGTGTTGATCCCCGCCCCTCTCCCATCTTCTGTAACAGCGTTACTTCCATCTCACATAACTAGCTGACAAATTACCTGCTAGCAAAACAGCTCACACTGGTCACAGGTAGACATGAGATTCAGTACCCAAGCATCGATTTGCATACTCATGTTATCAGATATGTGTTGAACAGAAACCAAACATTACAAAATACACATTACAAACCATAATTCCCACAACAGCGAGCGTATAGCTTAGCATGCAGCATCAATGGCTTAAAGGCTCGGATTGTTATCCTCAATGAATTTGCATATCAGATGTGACGGTTTCAAAACTGTTTGTGACATCACAAACCGTGCTCTTATTTATCATTCCCCAAATCAGTTACGTGTGGAAGTAGAAAGTTTAAATAGAAAGATGTAAATTACCACAGATCTTATCCAGGCCTGACATGGAGCTTAGGATAAGGAAGCTTTAACGGCCACAGAATACAAGGTGCTGAACCACAGCAATACTAACAATACAAAAACTAAACTATACGAATACAATAGCAGGTTCTGAAGTACGGCTTTAGACACAGCACAACGATCATAATCGAATGAATATGTTTGGCACGTACGATAATGCAGGACTAAACAATGATGGAATTACAATGACGACACATTTCCCACTTGGAAATTCAATACTGATTATTGGTCCCAGACATTTTTCATTCTTTAGCATATCATTGCAACCTGTGGGACCATTACCATACTTGCTGTCTTCACTGGTTACCTGGTGATCACATCATAAACAAATATGGCTGAAAATAAGTAGGCTTTTTAGCCACGTAGCATTCAGCTGAGAATTTTTAACCAAACCAGTGAAAGCAGCTAAGATATGGTTTGGCGAACTGTTAGCAATACACAGAAATGACTTGTGTGTGTGTGTAGGATGTGCAATAGGCAAAGATCGAGGACTTTGGCCAACTTTGGGGGGGGGGGAAGCATCAAGGAGTCAATTGAGAGTTAAAAGCATCGACTCTTACTGACTAACTGAGCCGACTACTCTGATTCGCTGAAAAGAGCTGGAACCACACCCTCTTGTTTTCTACTAGCTACCGAGACTGAGGTCTGAGAGTTCACAGGTCAACATTCACCCTGACAAAGTTGGTGTGAAGTGAAAGTAACTACTGCAGTATCAGAAGCACATGCCTCTTACACACCCACGTCCTTTCACTTTCCCGCCAGCTAAAATTTTACGTGTGTTTGTTATTTGCTAAAAGCTGTTTCACTGAGAAAGCAGAAGAGCATAGCTTTCAGGTATCTCTTGTATCACCATAGCAAAAGGATCAAATCTCGTAAATGCTACAGATAAAACCGTATATTAGCGCCTCTGAGCACAGCTTAGAATAGCTAATGTAAACACAGCAACGGCGTGCAAAATGTCGCACGGATTCTGTTATTCACTAGTTTTGTCTTGAACCTCTCACACAATCACACATCGCAGACAGACGCTCCTAAATTTGGATGAGCACCACAATATTAGTGCTTGGACACCTCTGAAAAAGCTGAAAAAGAAAACAAGAAGCATTTGTAACATATGCTTTCTTATTATTAATCTCCCTCACACTTTCCCTTGCTTGTGACACGCGCACACACACACAGAGACTTGAGCATTTTAAGCCACCTATGTGAACTAGTGGGAGTGTGTGTATTCGTATCCATCTGGTTTTTCAGGTTGACTCCAGACTCCCTGTTGCTCCTGCACTTCCTCAGAGCCCTCATGCTGGCCTGATAAGCCCGGCTCACTCCAGCCTCTGCGTCCCGTCTAAGCCACGGATTTGAGGCCGGACATTGGTTCTTAAGTATGACCATCCATATGGGTCTTCAAGACAAATACATTTCACAATCAACCCCCAATTAACCCCTCAACACAATGTCAGCCATTTGGGGTTTTGACAGGTATCAAACTTTTAAAGTGTCCTCGTAGGGGATTCGTCAGTTTCAAACAAAAGTGGTCAGAATGATGACGAGATATCCAGGATGCTAATGCAAAGGAATTATTGCCATCCTAAACGGTGTTGCCATGGCAATGGATGCTATTCCTTCTAGAGCAGTGGACACCAACCCTCTTTCTAGATATTGACCTTCCTGTAGGTTTCATCTCCGACAAAAATCTAACACACCTGTTTTAATTCATCAAGAACGTCTTAAGACGATGATTAGATGGTCAGGTGGGCACGATTATGCTCGGAGCTAAAGTCTTCAGGAGGGTAGATCTCCAGGTACAGGGTTGGCGACCACAAGACTAGATGGTTTATCTGATTCATCCCAATTTGATCAACAACAAATTTAGATATCCATGATTCAAACTGCGGAGGAATTGATCAGATCTTAAACAGTATTACCATGGTGAGGCCATAATTTAACGTGCGAGGACACTCAAACAGGAAGAGTGGCATAATTCCAGTATAAATCATGCAATGAAACAGAGCATGTTTTCAGTAATCAAATGGTTAACATCCAACAGACATCATTAACACGTGTGCACCTTCTGCAAGTGTTGTGTAATTCCACTGTACGTCATGTGATGTGGTGCAAAGTTCACATGTACGTTCAGTGAAATAATAATATCCAAACACCAATACTTGCTCATGTAAACAGACATTGGTGCACCCCTGGTGCTTGGACCCACTAATCGCTGCTTGTGTCTATATTTTGCTGTACATGTTGGGTTTTCTTGTTTGCCGTTGCATTTTTTGGTTTGCTCAACTTTTCTGCACATTCGCTCATTGATGCTTTTCGGTCTGAATCGGCAAACTCTGGTTTTGCAACTCGACAAGCCAATGTTAAATTTCAAAACGTTGGCAGCTGCAGTCTGTTGAAAGCCAAAGCAATTACGGATGATTGACTGAGCTGTTAAAAATCACACTGAGAGGTTCTGAGGTATGCCGATGACAGAATTTTGGAGAGCTTTACTATAAATCAGAGAAGAGCCTTAACCTGGAAAGCCAACAGCGAAAGGTAATCAGTCATTTTGTTTATGACATGTCTTTCTTTCCTGCTTTCGTTTTAACTGGGTCTGAAATGGAGCCGAGGTGTACACTTTAATCCACTTCCCTGATTGAAAAAATAGAGATAAATACCATCTTTACTTCTTCCAGAATTATACAATCTGTCACAGAAGCACTATAGTATTATAATAATGAGTATACGGGTGAAACAACTTTATTGTAGGTAACCATTCCAACAAAAGGTTGTGAAATTCAGAAGACATGACACCTAAAACTGACAAATCCAGCTGCATAAAATACAAATAATATAATACGATCTGCATATTGACCACGATGTTTTCAGGTGGTGTATCAAGTGGTGCTTGGGTGAAACAGTCAGTTTTTCAAATTTTCAGCACTTTCACACAACGCAAAAAACTACACTTTCACCCATAACCTTAACGGGAACTAGAATAAATGACCTTTTTTTCATTGCATCATGAGTTCTCACGAGACTCTGGATTGTAGCCTTCAAACCGGTCCAAAATAGTAAACTGTAGATGAAAGGAAACCTTCTAAACCTTGGGAGCACAAACTCTACCCAAAAGGTCTGCCTTCCAAAGCGGCATTCTCTCCAATAGAACATACAACAGAAGTTATTTTTTGAAAAGTAAAACGTGAAAATCATGGTAAAATGTAGGATTGATCAAGAATAAGATACAAAATGTCAGAGTGCTTTTATAGGAAAATAAAATCAACCTTAACGTGGTGTTACGCAGCCCAAGGGAGTCACAGTTACCACCCCAAAGTTATTATTTTCCCATCACAGCACAGTAATTTGCAAACAATTACCATTTTCTATTTAGTAAAGAACTATACAATGTACTTTTTAATCGGTTTATAGTTGCATCAAACATGCCAAGCTGTTTCCTCTGAACACTTTCACTAGAACATCTGTAAACAGTCATTCCCTCATCAGCCGTCCTGTCCCCCCTCGTCTTTCTCTCAGCTTATAAACGGGGGGAATGGTCTTGAGTACCAAAACAGGAAAAACTCACGATCATTAGTAGATTGAAGCAAATCCAGATGTTTCTTGAGCCATCCACAGCCAAGAGAGCAAAATTGGGTTGGATGCATGGCATGCTCTTGTCAATCAGAGCGACACTAGCCAATCATGAGCATATGTGAGCTCATGTATGTGGAAGAGGGCAGACAGCGTGTTCTTATAGTGCAGTTACTCTCTTGTGGGGCAGCAAGAGCAACAAAAAAAAACGCGGTTGTTTAGCTTCACCATGTCTCACACAACACATCAGCCTTCACCCTTGCCAACAAGTAACTGTCATGTGACCTGTGGGTGGGAATTGGCAGCTGACCAAACTGGGGAGAAAATCGGGGAAATCCAATCCCAAAACAGGAATAAGAAGAAGAAGAAAAAGAGCAGCTTTGGGGTATATTCAACAGCTCTGTGGTATAATGGCAGTAAATAATGAACTTCACAGATGGCAGATTAGACTCCATCATGTTTATCGTTTACCACTTTAACAGGAATTAAACGTTCACCCTCCTCCTCCTGTGGTGACACAACCATGTTAGGATTCGCTGAAATGCAAAGCTGCACTTCCGTTAAAGCATGCACAAGAATCTATCAACTGATTGGTTGAACAACAAAAGAATCCATCATCTATAAAAATCTTTCACAAAACGTGTTCACAATACGACATGTATCCATGTGGCACGTAATAAAATCTCAACGGTGATGCCGCTAATCTACCAGCGACTGGACCGTCACTGTCTAACCTTTCTTTTCCTAATCAAAGAAGAACTGTTTTCCTTTCTTGGGGTTTCCCCCCTTTCTTATTCTCTGGAGAGCCTCTCACTGCGCTGGAGTGTGCCTGTCCCTGAAAGCCATTAATGAACTGCAAGACAAGCTCATTCAAACACACAGCTCCATTCACTACAATAGAGGGCTTGTCTTGAGGCTGACCATGAGCCAGAGCTACAGATAAAACCGGCTTTAGTGCAGGAAATGGTGAAGCAGTTGCTGCGCTAAGACAAAATCTCAATTTCATACTATTTAAAAAAAAAAAATAAAAAAATCTATGCAACCCAAGATTTCTGATGATAGGCTTGTCTCTCTGGAGTAACGATTATGTAAGACCATACACAGATGGTTTCCCTTTCAGTAGACACTCCTAAGTAATCCAAGAACCCGTAACTATCCAAGGAACCTTTGAGAAGCCCTCTTTGCACGATATCGACAACAATATTGCAACTACCCATTGTGATGATGTGCGTCGCAATCTATTTAAAGAAAACCGGTGAATGTGCGTCACAGTTAAAGATTGAAAGATCTTGAAAGATCGAAGCTCATCAATCCCACAATCTTGCGAAACCCCCATCTGGAACCCTGAAGAGGTGAGAATGCTTACGGTACACAAGAAGAAACACTTGTTAAAGTGACAAGTTCAATATTGCAAGCTTCTACACCTTCAGTATTACGAGAACAATAAATAACACGCATAACGTGCTACTCCAAAGCTCAGGTTTGTTTTCCATGATGTATTTAAACTATTTGTACCATAGCGCATTTGGAATTCTCTAATCCGATTGGTCAGAAGGTGTTGGCTCATTTTCTAGAGCAGCAGCTCTGACAATAGTTGCTGCCGCTGTAATCATTGCTATAGTAACAGGAGCTTGTGTATCGACCACTCCAAATAATCTTGGACAGAGGAGTTTGCGCTTTCCGGTTTCTTGAGATCGCGACAAGCTGCGTTTGCTTTGCGTCTCATTAACGTCAGGAAAACGGAGAAAAGGGAACGGCTGTTTATAGCCGTGACGACAAGAACTCGCTTGTTTTGTGGATGTTCAACAATATTAAATGCAACTATAAACGGTTAAAAAGCATGAACTTGACTCTCTGGCAATCTGCTGCGGTATAAGAGGAATAAAACACTTCAGGACATGCAGTTATTGGAAGATAATCAACTTTGGGGTGGTAACAGTTACTTCTGCATACATAATACAGTTGCACTATACAAACCCTATTATTTTATAAGGATTATTTTCCCTATAACCCCACGTATAAGATCATATAACATTCTTTAAACATAACACTGCATTTTAACCCTCTTCTGCATGAATTATTGCATTTACATAAAACAGTTTTAAAGATTATTACCTGAATTAGTTAAAGTAAAAGAAATAGACATTAAAAATTGCGGGGGAGGGGGTGCACTTTTGGAGGGGTTAGTTGGTAAATTGTTGCAATATGCAATGGTGGGAAGTATGGTATAATCGATTAAATGTATTCGATTAAAATTCTGCGTTTTCCAGACTATAAATTGCAGAGGTTTTGGGTTTTTTTATTTGCCTCCTAGTAAGCATGTAAAAGTTATAACTTCTAGAAAGGAGTTACAGGTGCAAAAAGAATGCGGCTGGATTTACACACTCAAAATACATATGAACATTTCATCCATAGTTAATGGAATAATAATGGGGGCATAATGTAGGTTACAGGAAGCAGAAATCAAGATCAATTCATTTAAAAAGATTCATTTTCAAAAAAATATGGCACTGAATCAAATTCGAATCGAATCAGGAGTCGTTTAGACACTCCGATATTTATGGATGTGAATAACCTCATTGTCAGTATTGTTTCGCAATGTTCTGACACCAGATTGAGTACTGCACTGTGCACATATTTATTGGAACTAAGCCATAGGGAGGGGGGTTCCCTCGACACCGAACCTACTGAAGTACAAGTCACAGCGTGCACACTGCGGTTTGATTCGGTTTATAAAGGATTGGCCCGATATGATTCCCAGCGTCCCACTGAGCGCTTGACTGCCTTACCCGATCTGCCTCAAACGCCACGAGCTCAAACAGAGTTGCGCCTACGGATATAAACAAAAACAGCTCCCGATCTGAGATAAACAGTCAACATACGCTGCTCACCTCCACTCGGTATGAAGCACAGCCTTTGAGGAACTCCCTGATGTTGCCCAAGCACTCGCCGTCGTTCTTCGGTTCCTGGAAGACCTGTGTGCATGAGAGGAAAATGGCTGAATCTATATCTCTCTCTCTCTCCTCCAGTGGTTTCAAACCCGGCTGTTCAGCTGACACTCTTCGGCGAGACCATACAGAGTGGTCAAGAAACGTTTATTCACATCTCCACTGTAGCTGGACAACGCTCGCTATCCACCGAGTAGGCGTTAAAGAAGCGGAAGTGACGCAAGATGACGGCGCCACGCAGTGAGTGGAGGCGTGTTTACAAACGGTGCTCCAAATGGGCTAAAAAGGTTTATTAAATATTTTTTAAAAAATTAAATCCTTGATTTTAAATTTGTTTTTTATTCGCGTGAGTGTGTGATTTTATGTGATTGTTTATGGCTTTATTCCTCTTTTAAAAAAATAAAAAATCTTTTAAACAAGGCACTTTTGAACTCAAAATGAAACGTGCTATCTATATAAATAAAGTTGGGGTTTTTTTTTTTGTTTGTTTTTTTTTCTACATTTTCATGAAAGGCTTCATGTCTGACCTGCTCTGAAACACCTTACGTGTGTTCTTAATAGGAAAAGTTCACCCTGAGTGCATTAAGATCGATATGTGCAAAATATTCACTTTACGAGTACATTTGGAGTTTTTTTGTTGTTGTTGTTGTTGTTGTCCAAACGTTCGGGAAAAAAAAACAACAACTGAAAGCTGAAATCCATCCATCCATCCATTTTCTATACCGCTTATCCTACAGGGTTGTGGGAAACCTGGAGCCTGTCCCAGGGAGCATCGGGCACAAGGCGGGGTACACCCTGGATGGGATGCCAGTCCATCGCACGGCACAATCACATACACACACACACACACCCATTCATACACTACGGACACTTTGGACACGCCAATCAGCCTACCATTCATGTTTTTGGACTGGGGAGGAAACTGGAGAACCCGGAGGAAACCCCCGCAGCACGGTGAGAACATGCAAACTCCACGAATACAGGTGGGATTCAAAACTCCAACCCTGGAGGTGTGAGGAAAACATGCTAACTACTAAGCCACCGTGTGCCCAACATTATATATGGATTTAATGGTTATAATGAGAATTTTATTGGTTTTAATGGTCATTTGTTGCCTTCTATTGGTGGCGTGTTATGTCAAGTGGGTACCATTAAGGACCAGTAGAAAACCTTTGATATTTGGTAATGGTTTTGATGGTTAACGGATGGTTCGTAATGATATGTGTAGTGGAAACCATTATAATTTCAGTGATGGTTTCTATGGTTTGTTCTTTCATCGACATGTTGGTGTGCTGTTTAACAGTTTCCACAATGCTCTATCTACTGTCTGTGTGGAATTTCTGTGCATGTTCTCATGTCCGTGTGGGTTTCCTCCAGGTTCTATGGTTTCCTCCTACTAGCCAAGAAAACATGCCAGTACTAAATCACCCATTCATGTGAATGAGTTTGTGTATGCATGGTGCCCTGTGATGGACTGGCATCATATCCAGGGCATATTCCTGCCTCATGCTGAGTGTTCCCAGAGTAGGCTCGGAAATCTTATTCTGACAGAGGCTTCAGATACCTGGCTGTGATGCCTGATTAGACATAATTTTTTTCCAGACAACAATGTGCCATGCAGAAATAACTATAAGATTGCTTGATAAATTTATTATGCATGTAATTTCCACAATGCTAAACTGTAGCCATAACCTTTCTTAATATTATACTCACAGCTCCAGTGCAAAAAAAAAAAAAGCTTAGGACACCAAATGTGTCTTGTCTGATTGACCACATTTAAGCTAAAGGGAAAATTGTGTACATTTTAATTTTTGACTAAACACTTTCTTTAACATCTAATTATTACAATCATTGTAAAAGAGATGATGTGAACCAGACTGGGTCTATTGATTGACTGGGATATTCTTAGCAGATCTTAATATAGTTTATAGTAATTGTGTCTGATGTCATAAATAAATGCCTGCAATAAATAAATAAATAATTAAATAACAGAAACAATAGCAATTAAAATGTGCACTGTACCTTTAAATGTGAGGGGAATCCTTTCCACTTTCTTATCAATGGCCACTTTGTAAATGGGTATTAACCCCTTAAATACAGTGCTGATTTCTTCTGGTTTTCTGTATATCTCATACTAAATTGTTCCAGAAATTAAAACAAAATCTAAGATAAAAAAAGCAACCTGAGTAAAACCAAAACACAGTTTTTAAATGATAATGTTACAGTGCCTTGCGAAAGTATTCGGCCCCCTTGAACTTATCAACCTTTTGCCACATTTCAGGCTTCAAACATAAAGATATAAAATTTTAATTTTTTGTGAAGAATCACCAACAAGTGGGATACAATTGTGAAGTGGAACGAAATCTATTGGATATTTTAAACTTTTTTAGCAAATAAAAAACTGAAAAGTGGTGCGTGCAAAATTATTTGGCCCCTTTACTTTCAGTGCAGCAAACTCACTCCAGAAGTTCAGCGAGGATCTCTGAATGATCCAATGTTGTCCTAAATGACTGATGGTGATAAATAGAATCCACCTGTGTGTAATCAAGTCTCTGTATAAATGCACCTGCTCTGTGATAGTCTCAGGGTTCTGTTGAAAGCGCAGAGAGCATCATGAAGACCAAGGAACACACCAGGCAGGTCCGTAATACTGTTGTGGAGAAGTTTAAAGCCGGATTTGGATACAAAAAGATTTCCCAAGCTTTAAACATCCCAAGGAGCACTGTGCAAGCGATCATTTTGAAATGGAAGGAGTATCAGACCACTGCAAATCTACCAAGACCTGGCCGTCCCTCTAAACCTTCAGCTCAGACAAGGAGAAGACTGATCAGTGATGCAGCCAAGAGGCCCATGATCACTCTGGATGAACTGCAGAGAACTACAGCTGAGGTGGGAGAGTCTGTCCATAGGACAACAATCAGTCGTACACTGCACAAATCTGGCCTTTATGGAAGAGTGGCAAGAAGAAAGCCATTTCTCAAAGATATCCATAAAAAGTCTCATCTAAAGTTTGCCGCAAGCCACCTGGGAGACACACCAAACATGTGGAAGAAGGTGATCTGGTCAGATGAAACCAAAATCGAACTTTTTGCAAAACGATATGTTTGGCGTAAAAGCAACACAGCTCATCACCCTCAACACACCATCCCCACTGTCAAACATGGTGGTGGCAGCATCATGGTTTGGGCCTGCTTTTCTTCAGCAGGGACAGGGAAGATGGTTAAAATTGAGGGGAAGATGGATGCAACCAAATACAGGACCATCCTGGATGAAAACCTGTTGGAGTCTGCAAAAGACATGAAACTGGGACGGAGATTTATCTTCCAACAAGACAATGATCCCAAACATACAGCAAAATCTACAAAGGAATGGTTCACAAATAAACGTATCCAGGTGTTAGAATGGCCAAGTCAAAGTCCAGACCTGAATCCAATCGAGAATCTGTGGAAAGAGCTGAAAACTGCTGTTCACAAATGCTCTCCATCCAACCTCACTGAGCTCGAGCTGTTTTGCAAGGAAGAATGGGCAAGAATTTCAGTCTCTCGATGTGCAAAACTGATAGAGACATACCCCAAGCGACTTGCAGCTGTAATCGCAGCAAAATTTGGCTCTACAAAGTATTAACGCAAGGGGGCTGAATAACTTTTCATTTTTTTATTAGTTAAAAAAGTTTCAAAAATCCAATAGATTTCGTTCCACTTCACAATTGTGTCCCACTTGGTGATTCTTCACAAAAAATAAAAATTTTATTTCTTTATGTTTGAAGCCTGAAATGTGGCAAAAGGTTGAAAAGTTCAAGGGGGCTGAATACTTTCGCAAGGCACTATATTTACTGAAGCAAAAAAGCTATCCAATACCAACTGGGCCTGTGTGAAAATGTATTTGCCCCTGTAGTTACAAATTCCCCAAATCTATGAAACTGTATTCATAATGAGGTTCAGCTGGACTAGATGCAACCAGGCCTGATTACTGCAAACCCTGTTCAATCAAATCAACACTTAAGTAGTATAAAAACCACTGCTAATCCAAAAGAACATTAAGGCTCATCTGAATTTTGCCAAAACACACCTTGAAGATCCTCAAACCTTTTGGTAGAATGTTCTGTGGATTGATGAGTCAAAGGTGGAACCGTTTGGAAGACAGCGGTCCCGTTACATCTGGCGTAAACCATACGCGGAATTCCACAAAAAGAACATCATACCCACGGTCAAGCATGGTGGTGGAAGTGTGATGGTGTGGGGATGCTTTGCTGCTTCAGGGCCTAAGCAACTTGCAATAATTGAAGGAAACATGAATTCTGCTTGTCATAGCTCAGCCCGACCAGGACTCAGTTTCCCAAGATACATCACTCACCTCTCATGCACGCATGCGCTCACAATCCAGGGAGTTCTAGTCAGTCTCACCTGTCACCAATCACACACACACTCTCTCCCATAGTATTTAGAGAGTCATTCGCCTAAAGTTCAGTTAACTTGTTCTCTGCGTTACCAAGCCATTATCATTTGTTAGTTTTCGCTGTATTCTCGACCATAGTTTCCATTTACGACTACGCTCTTTGCCTGCCCCTTTCTGCTTTGTTTGTCCGATCGCCTGACCTTTGCCTGTTATATTACTTCGTCTTTTGAGCTTCCCTGCATCACGTACCACACCTGCCACCCGCTTCTGCTTCCGTGCCAGCTGAGGTTCGTGACACTGCTCTCTACCAGAAAATCCTAAAGGAGAATGTCCGGTCTTCAGTCCGTAAATTGAAACTCAAACGCAACTGGATTACGCAGCAAGACAATGATCCAAAGCATAGGAGTAAGACTAGAAGTCAGTGAAAGAATGAGCTCCAGTTATCCAAAGTGTTTGGTTTCAGTTATTGCTCCTAAAGGTGGCACAATCAGTTTAAGGGGGGCAATTAGTTTCTCACATGGGGGATAGGTGTTTGATAACTTTTTTTTCCTTCAATAAAAAAATATAAGCCGTATTGTGCGTTTACTCAGGTTGCCACTGTTTTATGTTGTATTTTGTTTGAAGATCTAAAACTACTTAGTATGAGATATACACAAAAACAGAAGAAATCGGGCAAATACTTTTTCACAGCACTGTATAAAGATCATCCACACTGAAGGGTTAGGGTATTCATTTATGCCCATAACATCTTTTCTGTATAAGATAATGGTTGCTTTGCACATGTTTATTCAAGTACAACAGTCTATTTTATGTAAATGTAATATAGAAAATAATAATAAAACATCTCAGTTTGATCATTTAGGTCTACAACATGGATAGATAGTGTCAAGGCAAGACAATCTTTAGTGTGCCTGGAAGTCATTTTATTGTAACAGGAAGGCCGAGGTTTTAATATGTACATTCTTGTCAGTATATAAAAAACTTGGACATTTTTATGGAAAAAATAATAATAATAAGTAGTATCTCATTACTTACCTATCAATTAAAATCAACCGGAACAAGTGTTTGTTTGTCTTTAAAGATTGGAAGAAGTCATCAGAAGACTTTCTGGCAAAGCTTTCATATACTGAGGGTTCCGAAAGTTCATAAAGCCTTCCTTTTACAATGAAACGATCTGCGCTCACGAACATGCACGAGCGAGCACTCGGTACGTGTACAAGTACGATTATATGAGGACGCGCAGGTATGTGTAAGTGTTGCATAAATATATGTAAGCAGTATTTTATATATACAGGGCCAGACCGGTTTGAGTTGACAGCAACTCAAATAACCACTCTTTACAACTGTAGTGAGCAGAAAAGCATCTCCGAACGCACAACACACCAAACCTTGAGGTGGATGAGTTACAACATTGTGTACCACTCCTGACAGCCAAGAACAAGGACTCTGAGGCTACAAAGGACACCAAATCACTCAAACTGTACAGTAGAACACTGTAAAAATGATGTTTTTCTTTGTTTACCATGCGCCCACGCCGAATTCCTGTTCAAGGAGCGGAGCCCGGTGTGCTCTTCTGCTGGTCTAGCCCATCCGGATCAAGGTTCATCATGTTGTGAGATGCTCTTCTGCTCACCACGGTTGTACAGAGTGGTTATTTGACTTCCCGTAGTTTTCCTGTCAGCTCAAATCCCTTGAGTCTGGCCATTCTCCTCTGACCTCTACCATCACCAAGGCTTTACGCGCTTTTTTGTTTTCCTCACCATCCCGTGTAAACACTCTGAGTGTCTAATAACGTGATCGGTTCAAGTAGTGTGCGCGCGTAAAGTGTCATGAATAAAAGCTAGCCTGCATATTGTTGCAAAGCCGTGAAGCTCGGTATACACGCGCACCACGCGCGTTAACGCATAAAGCTCGCGCGTCGACTGTTATCTGAGCGCGCTCGCGCTCCGCAATAAAGATCGGACAATAATGAGTTCGCGCGGTTGATCCAAAAAGCGGCAGTGTGTCCCGGTTAAAGCGCGCGCACCTTCCTAAACGCGTTTAAGGCATTTTACCGTGAGGAGCGACCCCGGACGCAGGCGCTCGAGCAGCCTGCACAGCACCACGCCGTCTCTCAGCGAGCTCTGCAGAAAGATCTCGGGATCCGACACACGCTTTTTCGGCGACTCCAGCACACCGAGCGCGATGAGCCACGTAACCGTCTGCTCGGCCGGATTCATGATCGCAAACGCGCGTCCTCCAATTTGAAAATAATAAAAATCAATAAAAACCGGAGTGCGCGCGCGGTGGCGTCAGATCATATACACATCCTGTTGTTTTTCTCTCCAGCGCGAGACATCTGCGGGGTAGCGCGTGGACGTGATCCCTCCTTCCCTCTGGCTGCTGTGTGCATAACGAGCTGCCTCGATTTGTCTAGTAGGGGTCTGGTTTCGTGCTCCGTGCTTTTTCCAACTGCTTTGGCAGGATGTCAGAGTGACCCCCCCCCTCCTTTCCTCTCTCCTCCTTTCTTCTGCCCCTCCTCCTCTCCTCTCCTCTCCCCCCCTTTCCTCTCTCCTCCTTTCCTCTGCCCCTCTCCCCTCCTCCTCTCCTCTCCTCTCCCCCCTTTTTCCTCTCTCTTCCTTTCCTCGCCCCTCTCCCCTCCTCCTCTCCTCTCCAATCCCCTCTCTCCTTTCCTCTCCTCTCCCCCCTTTCCTCTCTCTCCTTTCCTCTGCCCCTCTCCCCCTCCTCTCTCCTCTCCCCTCTCCTTTCCCTCCTCTCCTCTCCCCCCCTTTCCTCTCTCTCCTCTCCCTCTCCCCTTTCCTTTCCTCTCCTTTCCCCTGTCTCTTCTCTCCTCTCCTCCCCCTCCTTTCCTCTCTCCCCCCTCTCCTTTCCTCTCCTCTCCTCTCCCCCCCTTTCCTCTCTCCTCCTCTCCTCTCCCCTCTCCTTTCCCCGTCTCTTCTCTCCTCTCCTCCTCTCCCCCTCTCTTTCCTCTCCTTTCCCCGTCTCTTCTCCTCCTCCTCCTCCCCCTCCTTTCCTCTCTCCCCCTCTCCTTTCCTCTCCTCTCCTCTCTCCTTTCCTCTCCTCTCCCCCCTTTCCTCTCTCCTCCTCTCCTCTCCCCCCTCTCCTTTCCTCTCCCTCTCCTTTCCTCTCCTCTCCCCCTTTCCTCTCTCCTCCTCTCCTCTCCCCCTCTCCTTTCCTCTCCCCCTCTCCTTTTCTCTCCTCTCCTCCCCCCTCCTTTCCTCTCCTCCCCCCATTTCCTCTCTCCTCCGCTCCCCCTCTCCCCCCTCCTCTCCCCCTCCCCTCCCTCTCCTTTCCTCTCCCCTCTCCTCTCCTCTCCTCCCCCCTCTTTTCCTCTCCTCCTCTCCCCCCCTCTTTCCTCTCTCCTCCTCTCCCCCTCTCCTTTCCTCTCCTTTCCTCTCCTCCCCGTCCTTTCCTCTCCCCCTCTCCTTTCCCCGTCCTTTCCTCTCTCCTCTCCTCTCCCCCTCTCCTTTCCTCTCCTCTCCTCCCCATTTCCTCTCTCCTCCTCTCCTCTCACCTCCCCCTCTCCTTTCCTCTCCCTCTCCTTTCCTCTCCTCTCCCCCCTTTCCTCTCTCCTCCTCTCCTCTCCTCTCCCCCTCTCCTTTCCTCCCCCTCTCCCCCCTCTTTCCTCTCTCCTCCTCTCCCCCTCTCCTTTCTTCTCCTCCCCGTCCTTTCCTCTCCCCTCTCCTTTCCCCGTCCTTTCCTCTCTCTCCTCTCCCCCCTCTCCTTTCCTCTCCTCTCCCCCCATTTCCTCTCTCCTCCTCTCCTCTCACCTCCCCCCTCTCCTTTCCTCTCCCTCTCCTTTCCTCTCCTCTCCCCCCTTTCCTCTCTCCTCCTCTCCTCCTCCTCCCCCCCTCTCCTTTCCTCTCCCCTCTCCTTTCCTCTCCTCTCCTCCCCCCTCCTTTCCTCCTCCTCCCCCATTTCCTCTCTCCTCGGCTCCCCTCTCCCCCCCTCCTCTCCCCTTCCTCCCCTCTCCTTTCCTCTCCCCCCCTCCTCTCCTCTCCTCCCCCCTCTTTCCTCTCCTCCTCTCCCCCCTCTTTCCTCTCTCCTCCTCTCCCCCTCTCCTTTCCCTCTCCTTTCCTCTCCCTCCCCGTCCTTTCCTCTCCCCCTCTCCTTTCCCCGATCCTTTCCTCTCTCCTCTCCTCTCCCCTTCTCCTTTCCTCTCCTCTCCTCCCCCCATTTCCTCTCTCCTCCTCTTCTCTCACCTCCCCCCTCTCCTTTCCTCTCCCTCTCCTTTCCTCTCCTCTCCCTTTCCTCTCTCCTCCTCTCCTCTCCTCTCCCCCTCTCCTTTCCTCTCCCCCTCCCCCCTCTTTCCTCTCTCCTCCTCTCCCCTCTCCTTTCCTCTCCTCCCCGTCCTTTCCTCTCCCCTCTCCTTTCCCCATCCTTTCCTCTCTCCTCTCCTCTCCCCTCTCCTTTCCTCCTCCTCTCCCCCATTTCCTCTCTCCTCCTCTCCTCTCACCTCCCCCTCTCCTTTCCTCTCCCTCTCCTTTCCTCTCCTCTCCCCCTTTCCTCTCTCCTCCTCTCCTCTCCTCTCCCCTCTCCTTTCCTCTCCCCCTCTCCTTTCCTCTCCTCTCCTCCCCTCCCCCCTCCTTTCCTCTCCTCCCCCATTTCCTCTCTCCTCCTCCTCCCCTCTCCTTTCCTCTCTCCCCTCTCCTCTCCTCTCCTCTCCTCCCCCCTCTTTCCTCTCTCCTCCTCTCCCCCCTCTTTCCTCTCTCCTCCTCTCCCCCCTCTCCTTTCCTCTCCCCCTCTCCTTTCCTCTCCTTTCCTCTCCTCCCCGTCCTTTCCTCTCCCCCCTCTCCTTTCCCCGTCCCTTTCCTCTCTCCTCTCCTCTCCCCCTCTCCTTTCCTCTCCTCTCCTCCCCCCCTCCTTTCCTCTCCTCTCCCCCATTTCCTCTCTCTCCTCTCCTCTCCACCTCCCCCTCTCCTTTCCTCTCCCTCTCCTTTTCCTCTCCTCTCCCCCTTTCCTCTCTCCTCCCCTCTCCTCTCTCCCCCTCTCCTTTCCTCTCCCCCTCTCCCCCCCTCTTTCCTCTCTCCTCCTCTCCCCCTCTCCTTTCCTCCTCCTCCCCGTCCTTTCCTCTCCCCTCTCCTTTCCCCGTCCCTTTCCTCTCTCCTCTCCTCTCCCCTCTCCTTTCCTCTCCTCTCCTCCCCCCTCCTTTCCTCTCCTCCCCCCATTTCCTCTCTCCTCCTCTCCTCCTCCTCCCCCCCTCTCCTTTCCTCTCCCTCTCCTTTCCTCTCCTCTCCCCCTTTCCTCTCTCCTCCTCTCCTCTCCTCTCCCCCTCTCCCTTCCTCCCCCTCTCCTTTCCTCTCCTCTCCTCCCCCCTCCTTTCCTCTCCTCCCCCCATTTCCTCTCTCCTCCCCCATTTCCTCTCTCCTCCTCCTCCCCTCTCCTTTCCTCTCCCCTCTCCTCCCAGTCCTTTCCTCTCCCCCTCTCCTTTCCCCGATCCTTTCCTCTCTCCTCTCCTCTCCCCCTCTCCTTTCCTCTCCTCTCCTCCCCCCCTCCTTTCCTCTCCTCCCCCATTTCCTCTCTCCTCCCCTCCTCCCTCACCTCCCCCCCTCTCCTTTCCTCTCCCTCTCCTTTCCTCTCCTCTCCCCCTTTCCTCTCTCCTCCTCTCCTCTCCTCTCCCCTCTTTCCTCTCCCCCCCTCTCCTTTCCTCTCCTCTCCTCCCCCCCCTCCTTTCCTCCTCCCCCCATTTCCTCCTCTCCCCCCCATTTCCTCTCTCCTCCTCCTCCCCTCTCCTCTCCCCCCTCTCCTCTCCTCTCTCTCCTCCCCCCTCTTTCCTCTCTCCTCCTCTCCCCCTCTTTCCTCTCCTCCTCTCCCCCTCTCCTTTCCTCTCCCTCTCCTTTCCTCTCCTCTCCCCCTTTCCTCTCCCCCTCTCTCCTCTCCCCATTTCCTCTCTCCTCCTCTCCTCTCACCTCCCCCTCTCCTTTCCTCTCCCTCTCCTCCTTTCCTCTCTCCTCCTCTCCTCTCCTCCCCCCTCTCCTTTCCTCTCCCCCCTCTCCTTTCCTCTCCTCTCCTCCCCCCTCCTCCTTTCCTCTCCCCCATTTCCTCTCTCCTCCTCCTCCCTCTCCTTTCCTCTCCCCCTCTCCTCTCCTCTCCTCTCCTCCCCCTCTCCCCTCTCTCCTCCTCCCCCCCTCTTTCCTCTCTCCTCCTCTCCCCTCTCCTTTCCTCTCCTCTCCTCTCCCCCTCTCCTTTCCTCTCCTCTCCTCTCCCCCCCCCTCCTCCCCCCCATTTCCTCTCTCCTCCTCTCCTCTCACCTCCCCCTCTCCTTTCCTCTCCCTCTCCTTTCCTCTCCTCTCCCCCCTTTCCTCTCTCCTCCTCTCCTCTCCTCTCCCCCTCTCCTTTCCTCTCCCCCCTCTCCTTTCCTCCTCCTCCTCCCCCCCTCCTTTCCTCTCCTCCCCCATTTCCTCTCTCCTCCTCCCCCTCTCCTTTCCTCTCCCCTCTCCTCTCCTCTCCTCTCTCCCCTTTTCCTCTCTCCTCCCCCCCTCTTTCCTCTCTCCTCCTCTCCCCCCCTCTCCTTTCCTCTCCTCTCCTCTCCCCCCTCTCCTTTCCTCTCCTCTCCTCTCCCCTCCCTTTCCTCTCCTCTCCTCTCCCCTCTCCTTTCCTCTCCTCCCTCTCCTCCCCCCCCTCCTTTCCTCTCCCCTCCTCCCCCCCCTCCTTTCCTCTCCTCCCCCTCTTTCCTCTCTCCCTCTCCTTTCCCCGTCCTTTCCTCTCTCCCCCTCTCCTTTCCCCCGTCCCTTTCCTCTCTCCTCCTCTTCCCCTCTCCTTTCCTCTCCTCTCCTCTCCCCTCTCCTTTCCTCTCCTCTCCTCTCCCCTCTCCTTTCCTCTCCTCTCCTCTCCCCCTCTCCTTTCCTCTCCTCTCCTCTCCTCCCCCCCCTTTTCCTCTCTCCCCCTCTCCTTTCGTCCTTTCCTCTCTCCCCTCTCCTTTCCCCGTCCTTTCCTCTCTCCTCCTCTCCCCCTCTCCTTTCCTCTCCTCTCCCCTCTCCTTTCCTCTCCTCCCCGTCCTTTCCTCTCTCCCCCTCTCCCTTTCCCCCGTCCTTTTCCTCTCCCCTCTCCTTTCCCCGTCCTTTCCTCTCTCCTCCTCTCCCCTCTCCTTTCCTCTCCTCTCCTCTCCCCCTCTCTTTCCTCTCCTCTCCTCCTCCCTCCCTCTCCTCTCCTCTCCCCCTCTCCTTTCCTCCTCCTCTCCCCCTCTCCTTTCCTCTCCTCCCCCGTCCTTTCCTCTCCCCCTCTCCTTTCCCACGTCCTTTCCTCTCTCCTCTCCTCTCCCCTCTCCTTCCTCTCCTCTCCTCCCCCTCCTTTCCTCTCCCCCATTTCCTCTCCCCCCCATTTCCTCTCTCCCCCCTCCTCTCCCCCTCTCCTTTCCTCTCCTCTCCTCCCTCTCCTCCCCCCTCTTTCCTCTCTCCTCTCCTCCCCCTCTTTCCTCTCTCCTCCTCTCCCCCCTCTCCTTTCCTCTCCTCTCCTCTCCCCTCTCCTTTCCTCTCCTCTCCCCCTCTCCTTTCCTCTCCTCTCCCCCCCTCCTTTCCTCTCTCCCCCTCTCCTTTCCCCGTCCTTTCCTCTCTCCCCCTCTCCTTTCCCCCGTCCTTTCCTCTCTCCTCCTCCCCCCTCCTTTCCTCTCTCCTCCTCTCCCCCTCTCCTTTCCTCTCCTCTCCTCTCCCCCTCTCCTTTCCTCTCTCCTCCTCTCCCCCTCTCCTTTCCTCTCCTCTCCTCCCCCCTCTCCTTTCCTCTCCTCTCCTCTCCCCCTCTCCTTTCCTCTCCTCTCCTCCCCCCTCTCCTTTCCTCTCCTCCCCCCTCCTTTCCTCTCTCCCCCTCTCCTTTCCCCGTCCTTTCCTCTCTCCCCCTCTCCTTTCCCCGTCCTTTCCTCTCTCCTCCTCTCCCCCTCTCCTTTCCTCTCCTCTCCTCTCCCCCCTCCTTTCCTCTCTCCTCCTCTCCCCCTCTTTTCCTCTCCTCTCCTCTCCCCTCTCCTTTCCTCTCCTCTCTCCCCCCTCTCCTTTCCTCTCCTCTCCTCTCTCCCTCTCCTTTCCTCTCCTCCCCCCTCTCTTCTCTCTCCCCCTCTCCTTTCCCCCGTCCTTTCCTCTCTCCCCCCTCTCCTTTCCCCGTCCTTTCCTCTCTCCTTCTCTCCCCCTCTCCTTTCCTCTCCTCTCCTCTCCCCTCTCCTTTCCTCTCCTCTCCTCCCCCCTCCTTTCCTCTCTCCCCCTCTCCTTTCCCCGTCCTTTCCTCTCTCCTCCTCTCTCCCCCCTTTCCTCTCTCCTCCCCCTTTCCTCTTTCCTCCTCTCCTCCCCCCTTTCTCTCTCCTCCTCTCCCCTCCCCCTTTCCTCTCTCCTCCTCTCCTCTCCCCTTTCCTCTCTCCTCCTCTCCTCCTCTCCTCTTCTCTCCCCCTCTCCTCTCCCCCCCTTTCGTCTCTCCCCCTCTCCTCCTTTCCTCTCCTCTCCTTTCTTCTCCCCCTCTCCTCACCCCCTCTCCTTTCCCCCCCCGAAATCAACAGACGAAAGTAACACTCCTATGGAGACACTGACATCTCATGCAAATATCTGTAGGAATATTCACTACTGCTGATAACAAGTGGCCGAGGTTTAAAAAAAACAAAAGAGAAAGATAGCTTTGTTTAAAAACTGTACTTATTTTTGCAAAAACCTGTACACAATACAATATTGAGAGCAAAGCAAAAAAAGCAAAAAAAAAACAAGCAGTCCCACCTCCACACACTGAAAATGATTTGGGATTGGGTTTGTCAGTTCGATTTCACACATCTTATGAACATTTAAAAAACCACAGTAAGTACCTGAAGCTAGACACCGGGGTTTTAGGACGTGGAAAAAGGGGGAAGTAGACAGGAAACAAGTTCACTGTGGTGTGCACACATTTCTGTTTAGTGTATCTGCAATACACCTTTTTTTATACAAGGTCCACAATCTTTGCAATATATCTATCCATCCATCCACACCGCTTATCCTACACAGGGTTGTGGGGGAGGCTGGAGTCTATCCAGGGGAGCTCGGGGCACAAGGTAGGGGACACCCTGGACGACACATTTACACACTACAGACATTTTGGACATGCATGTCTTTGGACTGGGGGGAGGAAAGCAGTGAGGCATGGGGAGGACATGCAAGCTCCACGGATGCAGGGTGGACGAGGGATTTCGGATTTGGTTTTGCTGTAATAAACCCTGACGGGTTACGAGTAACAGCCCAGTGATTGCACATTATCTAGCCCACATATGATTGTGGAATGATGGTGAATTCCTTTACGGGGAAAATCATATAGCCTAGTATACATTTCACATGTGATTATGCGAGTAATACTGATCGTATAAAAAAAAAAGATATGGAAGAGTGCAAGTGACCACTGTGAAGTTGAACTCAAGTAAATAGCGTGATCATATAAGTGGGAAATTGCTTTGTGAGGCATATGAATAAGAATGTGTGAAAATAAATGAATCATATGATGTGTCTAAAAACACGTGTAGTGAGGATAAGGTGGTTAATGCTCTGGACTACTGATCAGAAGGTCTGGGGTTTGAGTCCCAGTGCTGCCACTGTTGGGCCCTTAACCATCTCCGCTCCAAGGGCATTGTATTGTAGATGACCCTGCACTCTGACCCCAATTCCTTGGCATGCTCGTTATCATTATACATAGCACATATTACCTCATCACCTGAGCAACCTGACTGCAAGAACACAGCACAACTCAGTCTTGGTGAGACCGTATGTTTACAGCGGGTTCCCAACACTTTAATGCTACACAATCATTTTCTGCATTAAAACTTTAAATGTGGCTGCTTAGCATTGAGTCACTTTTGGACAACTGAAATTATTATGCCAGAACCGACATTTGTGTTTAAACTCAACTCTTATTTGGCCCTCGGTTCTCATCTGGGAATGATCTTACTCAAACTCTACAGGCACCATTAATCCCGACCTGTTGCTGCTTGATGAAACTAATAATCCAGCAACAATCCGGCAATAAGCTTGGTCTATTTGAGAGAGAAGTTGGTTTAGAGCGCCCCCTGCTGGAGGCTGGTTTTCCCCAAATTTAGATGTTATGTACGCTGTACACTATGTGGACACCTGACCATCACACCCACACGCAATTCTTCTCCAATCGGTTGCCACAAAGCTGAAAGCACACAACTGTATAGGATGTCTTTGTGTGCTGAAGTATTACAGTTCGCCTTTCCTGGAACTAAGGGATCCAAACCTGTTCCAGGTTTGTCCGTTCCTCATATAATCACGTGTGGAAAAACGTATGATCACATTTAAAATGTACTGCATGTTGTTTTACGTAAGGGCTACTACCATCTGTTTAAAACATGTCTGGCCATTCTCCCCTGAATACCCCACCCCCACACCCCCCACCCCGTCTCAGCAACAAGACTTTTTGTGTGCATCTTGTTTTATTAGATACAAATGCAACAAGAACTGTATGACAACCAATAGGGACAGGTCTGAATAGGAATGGTTCAGAGAATGTTCCCTTAACTTTACAGGAACATTCCTGAAAACTCCCAGGTTTGTGCAAGGTTCACTAGAGGTTCAAGTCATTCAAAAGTTGCCAGGATGTTAGGGGAACATTCTCCAAACCATTGCAGGTTATGTAAAAGTTATGAGAACATCAGGGGAATATTCTCTGAACCATAATGCACAAGACATGAACGTTACAGAAAAGTTCCCAGGGAAACTGAAAAGATCTGTTCCCAGAATGTTTTGGGAACCAGTAATTGGTAGCTGGGTAATCATATTATTGGTTAATATATCAAAAGTTAAAGGGAAAACTCCACCCTGAACAAACTGATTACAATATTTATAATCAATACATGATCTTGTACAAAATATTCGATTCAATTATCCGTGACTGTATCGAGTTGAAACTTTATTATTTTTTAAATTCAACATCTTGGTCTATTTTCCCCTTTGGTTTCCTACATCACCCACAATGCTGTTTGACTGCCTGCTGACAGTGGTGCCACTGGGTAATTCGTCTCTGATGAATGGTGAGTGGTGAAAGAAGCTCTTGTTCTTTGCTGACATTAGCACAGCAGACGACCGCTAACTTCTCACAGGAAAAGCGAATACACAGCACCAAGAATTTAGCTGCAGAATCACCAAGCACATCGGCTTTATTTCAATATAAAAAACGCATTTCGGGGTGGAGATTTCCTTAAATATCGCATACGACATACGATAAATGATATTACTAGAGATGAATAGTGTGTAGAATACAGACCCTCCGAATGTACTTGAACAGCAAGGGACACCAATTTGTTTGTTTTTGCTATACACTGAAGACATTTGGGTTTGAGATCAAAAGATGAATGAGACCATAGATTGGCTTTAATTTCCTCATTTACATCTAGACCATCCCATTATGTCAAGTGATGAAAAATATTGGAACACGAGACTGAGGAGGGCTTCTTCCCGTGTTAAATCGATTGTTTAAAGAATTAGTGGATCTGAATATTTACTCTTGGTTTGAGCCCTGGGTTTCACCTGTGGAGACTGAATTTGTTGTTAAAAAGGATAAACCAACATGAAGACCACAGAGCTGCCTATGGGAGAAAAACAAGCACTTCTGAATCTGAGAAGAGAGGGAAACTCAATCAGAGCCATTGCACAGCATTGGGCATGGCCAGTATGACAATTTGGAATGTCCTGAAAAAGAAAGAAACAAGTGGTGTACTGAACAAGCAGACATGGAACAGTTCCAATACTTTCAGAGGGGACTGTATTCTGGTGCAGTAAACCATTTCAAACTCATGCTCTTTCCCTTGGAAATGATTCAGTGTTTCAGAAAGCTTTTCCCTTCAGCAGGTGAAGACAGAACTCAAAGAGGAACATCTAGAGAAACTCGCATCACGTTTCAAATACAACTTCTATAAGTATACCATCTCTTTATTGGTAATTTATCCGACAATGATTCTTCCTTTCATTCGGGGGAAATTGAGATTTTTACCAATCGAACAATGTCAGTAAAGACAGGCACAAGGCAGTGTCAAGTGTAGTGGCAAAGGTCTTGCGACAAATACCATATAATGTGGGTTTAATTCACAAAGGAGCATAAAACACTTGCATTCCAGTCTTTTATGCTCCACTGTGAATTAAACCATATATATATATAAAAACAAAACACTGGCCAGGCATATTTACTCGTCTAAAATCCTAGGTTTAATTTTTTAAAACAAGTGAAATCCCCACTTGCCTTCATTTCCCCTCTCTGACACTATATGTTGTATTGAACACATTTACAGTGTATGATTTGATTGAGTGTCATCACCACTGACACTAAAGTTGACACAAAGACCGGCTGAAACTGAGCTTGCAAAACTGGCACTACACCTTAACCCAAACATGTTAACATTGCTATTAATTCATGAAAGCCAGCAGAAGCCGATTAGCATTCGATGATAACTATACTAACCGCTTCTCGTTCATTTTCATACATCATTAGCCATGTTAGGCATCTTTAGGTGACCTGTTCCTCTAACGCTTCCTTAAAAGCAGCTCCACGCTCCCGGGAAACTAAACAGGTCGATAGGAAATAACAGGCACGTTTGGAATAGTGTGTAAATGTTTCTCGAACGGTCACTGTTTAAAACAGTGGTAATAGTTTCAGTTTCTCACAGAAAAACTTTTTTCTCTCTCTCTTCTCTTCTTTTTCAGTGGTCTCCACCGCACATAAAGGAGGAGATGGAGGGAAAACAGGGAGGAGCACTTCTCAACCCTGCAGACACCCACACTTACCCTCTGCATTTGTCAGTGTATATGTCTGTGTGTGTGTGTGTGTGTGTGTGTGTGTGTGGTCTCAGCATGTAGGTCAGTTTGAAAGTCATTGTGTGTGCTCAGATGATTTCAAAAGTTTTCTTCAGCTCCATGATCAGCTGCCAGTCCGACTTCTGCATCTCGTCTCTAAACCAGTTCTTCAGCGCATCGATGGACTGACGGGTAATCTGTGGGGTAAAAATAAATAAATAAAGCTTGGTCAATGTCGCGGTCACCAGTTTCTTACTGTTTATTGACCGGGATTCACCATCAGTAATAACGGTGCACAGGACTAAATAAATTCCTGCACCTCAGCAAGGAATTCAGTCCCTATTTCAGCAAGTGACGTCAAATCAACATGTTTGATCACAGCATCATCAGTAAACAGTACCTTTAAATGACTTTATATTGTATATACACAAGGATTTGCTTTAGATCAATCAACATATAGATACGTCTATATAGAGTCCTCTCCGAAACTATTTGTTTGAGATGTACACCAAAGGCCAAAGGGTTTGAGATCAAAAGACGATCAAAAGACGATCAAAAGACGTGAGACAAGAGTTTAGGATTTCTGCTTTTACGTACTGGTATTTACAAGTAAGTAACACTTAATATTTGGTGCATATCCCTTGCTTACAATAACCGCATCAATCGAGCGACTCGGTTTCTTCTGTTGTGAAGCCTTTCCACACTTTTACAGCAGCCTCTTTCAGTAGTTTGTTTCAGGGAGGTTCTCCCTTCAGTCTCCTCTTCAGGAGGTGAAATGCTGCTCAACTGAGTTAAGGTCTGGTGACTGACTTGACCAGTTTAAAACCTTCCATTATTTCTTCCCCCCTGATGAAGTCCTTTGTTGAGTTGGCAGTGTGTTTTGGATCGTTGTCTTGCTGCATGATGAAGTTCCTTCTGGTTAGTTTGGATGCGTTTCTCTGTAAATTGTTGAAGACAAAATGTTCCTGTGAACTTCTGAATTCGTTCTGCTGCGGCCATCATCAGTTACCTCATCTATACAGATTAATGAGCCCTTCCAGAAGCAGCCATGCAAGCCCAAGCCGTAATACGACCTCCACCATGTTTCACAGATGAGCAGATCTTTACTTTCTCCACACTTTGGCCTTTCCATCACTCTGGTAGAGATTAATCTTGGTTCCAAAACTTTTGTATTTCTTTGCGAATTTCAATGTGGCCTTCCGATTCTTACTGCTGATGAGTGGTACACAAACAAATCTTGTGCCATGGCCTCCATATTTCTGCTCTCCAAGTCGTCTTCGAACAGTGGATTGTGACACCTTCACCCCTGCCCTGTGGAGGTTGTTGATATTACTGACCGTCGTTTTTGCAATTTTCATCAGATCTCAATGTTTCTGCCATCAGATGTTGTCGTTTTCCATGGCTGGGTCGACCCATTCAGTGCCTGTTGTTCAGTACACCAGAGGTGTCTTTCTTTTTCAGGACATTCCAAATTGTTGGACCGGCCATGCCCGACGTATGTGTAGTGCTTCTGATAGATTTTTCCCTCTTTTCGCTGCTTCAAAAAGGTGTGCGTTTCTCCCATAGACCACTCTCTGAAAAATGGGAGAAAAATCTGGAGACATGGTTTCATCTTACGTTAAATACGGTCTCACCTTGCTAACGATGATATCCACAGCCTCGAAATGTCGTCCGTACATCTTGGGCGACTCGCCGGGAATCGGCTCGATCTTTATGCAGATCTCCTGCCCTTTCTTCGCAGTGTCCACTGGCTTGTGGTTCACCTCGATACTGGTCACGATGCCAATCTCGACGAACTGAACGAAGATCACGAAAGGTATAGGCAGGTAGAATAGTGCGTTAACCCAACCAAACCGTGCGTAAACTCATACACAAACACTTACTGCTTTGCTAGGGACACACAGCGGGGTACCGGTCTTCAGTACTCCTGCCTCCACAGTCACCCCTATGACTATAGGGTCTCTGGAGTTGAAGATGAACTGAGGCAGGATGCGCAGCTTACAGGGGAACACTGCTACGTGCCTAGTAAAGAGAAGATGAGTAAAAGATAGGGACGGGATAGGTTATTACTACACACACACCATCTTTTCTTTCTGGAAAATCATTCTGTACAATATGGCATGAACTGAACCTATATATATATATATCTGAGCCAAACAAAAACATTTAAGGGCAAGTGATTATAGAAATACAGCAGAATACAACAATAAGACAAAATCAGATCTATAGTGTTCACAGTGAGGTGTAAGAACAAATACAGAATAAAAAAAAAGACCAGGATGATGGTCCAGGTTTGCTAAACACATATTTTGGGGGGGGGGGGGCTGAAAACCACCAAGCATGTGTAGTACATAAGTACAATGTAGTACATAAGTGTTATGATTTGGGAGCTACAGAGCTAGACAGAAAGACCACGTACTTGAACTCCTCCTGCTTCTGTTTCTTGTAGTCTTCCCTGTATTTGGTGAAGGCGTCGAACAGATGGTAAATGATCTCGGCGCTAAAGATCCTTACGCCCAGACTGTCGGCCATCTCCTGGGAGTCTCTTTCGATCTTCACGTCAAACGCCAGTATCACTGCGTACCTGCAGCAGACAAGAGGAAAATGCAACGGTTCGTGACGTTAGGAGAATACGAAAGGAGACGAAAAAGTCTTTTGTGACGAAAGGAGAATACCCTTAAACCATAGTGTGGAAAATATTATTAAACATTAGAATCCATTATTTAGATGCTCTCTAGAGAGAAAAAAAAAGGGAACACGTTTAGAGAGACATATAGCAAATACGTACTGTGGGTCGTGCTCCAGCATTGTAGACGCCTTCATGACGTCTTTCCGGTGAACAGGACCGATATTAATGCCAGCATACTGAGATGAAAAACCCCCAAAAATAAACAAATACAATCAATGGACGGGTTTTAGTTCAGGTTAATCTATACAATATACTACGGACATTTACATAGCTTCAGAGGCATATTACAAAACAAACGCATCACTGATAAATATTAGAGGCTCGTGGCTCAATTACAATAAAATTGGCGTAGTGATTTGAACCCTGGTATGAGAAAACGCATGTATGAGGGGAACCAAAAACACTACTTTTAATTTAATGGGCTTTTTACCACTTTTACTACTCTTCAATGTAAAAAAAATTGTAAAATAATATAATAAAAAAAAAACAGTGAATGCAGATTAAATTCAGGATTTCCCTTTGTACTTACAGGCACTTTGGATGTGCGCAAAAATTCCAGCAGCGCTTCTAGTGAGCCCAATGTCGATGCCTGTACATACACACCCTTCTCCTCCAGCTTTATCGCGTTCAGTGTCTGCTTCAGCTCCCTGATCAGGTCGTCCTACACAGACGTACACAAAAACAAACATGCGATGAAACAGGATTTTTCATAAATCAATCCTAGAAAAATGTGTGTTAAGTGACATTCATGCCATAAAGATTGAGAGAAAGAGTCAATACACAGTCTTGTCCCCCCCCCCCCCGCATTAGTTTGCTAGTAGTTCTAACTCTCACTTCCTCCTAAGTGGATAAAACAGAGTAGAAAGAGCAGAAACAAAGAAAAAAAGGTTCACCTTCAGTACAGGAATCTCATCCTCTTTATGAGCCACGAGCAGCGGCAGGCCTGCCAGAGCCTTCTCCAGATCCTTCCCCAGGATCTTCACTCCCTGAGACGTATTCACCTCCTTGTGCTTCTCGTACTGATTCTGAGATATACAAAGATATTCAACAGGAAACAGTTACATCTCTGTAGGAATTTATGGCACTGTAGCATGTAGGCTGGAAGTTGTGGAAGGCCAGAGCCAGACCTTGACACGGAGCTCTTTGAGAGGAGGAGGCAATAGCAGTCCTCTGATCTGAGTAATGATAGGCCCCTCCACGCCCGGCACGATGATGGTCTCGCCCTCACGCAAGCGCCCGTTGATCAGGATCACGTCTATCGTCGTGCCCATACCAGGCAGAGCTTTTACCTGGCCAAGAAACAGCAGGAAGCATATTCTGTTGTAATTCTGCTGCTGGTTATATAAAAAAAAAAAAACGTACAACATAAGCAGCTTCCTACTTTCCAAAGAATTATCCTGAGCATCTGCTGCATGACTAGACCATTCATTGTACTGTGGTGCAGTCGATAACTTTGTTTTGTGCTTTTACCCAATCGAATCATCTCTACTGGTTCTCGTACAATGTGAAAATACACTCAGTCAAAAGTTTAGACACACTCATTCTTTATCCCCCCCCACACACATTTTAGAATAATAGTCATCAAAACTCTGGAGCAACACAAATGGAACTATGGGAATAATGTTGAAAATTATGGGAAAATCCTAAATAAATCAAAATAATTGAGTATTTAACACGTTATCAGGTTGAAATTCTCTTCCTGAGGCCACCCATTAACGGGGCGCTAATGGCAAAGCAAACATCAGGTATCACCGCCATTGGCGGATCATAAAGGCAAAAGAACCTTCTCTCTGACAGACTTGGATAACTCATCTTGTCCCAATCATGTAACAATCGTAGCAAGGGATTGACCCATTTATTACTGACAGGCAAAGGTAACTCAGATCCCTCTCAGTTAACCCCATTTCGACGAAGACCGGCCCCTGATGGCTCATACAAAAGGCCTGTGTTTGAAAAGATCAACGGGAGTTGTACTATCTCCTTTTCCGTCTCTCTCCATCTTTTTATGGCCTCGATGTTACTTAAAGAACCATATTTCTCAACCTTAAGGTTCCATGTCTGTCATACGGTGTCCAGCCACCAGCATCTTCAAAGTAGACGTCCTTTTTGCCTAGAATTTCCAGAAATGTATTTTTGCATTTTCTCAACAGATTTCTTGAGGAATTTCCTTGAGATGTTTTTTAAACAGTATTAAAGGAGTTCACACCGACGCTGGACGCTTATCTGCTGCTTTCCGGAATCGTCCGTTTAAAAAGATATTTTTATGTAAATAAAATGGTTTTAACATCATGAACATTTCAGTCGTGTGTCCACAAACGTTTGACCGGCAGAGCACGTTCCAATTTGCATGCACACTGACCTTTCTTTTTGACCGAACGGATTTCCAAAACTCACCTCCATGACCTGTGCTCGGAGCTCGTCGCAGTGGGCCAGCCTGCGTGCCAGCATGGTCTGGGTGAGCTCTACCAGCAGGGCGATCAGGTTGCCCATGCCGTCGCCTGAATGCGCCGAGGTGGGCACCAGAGACACAAAAGTGCGTGGGTCCTTATTCTCATAGAACAGAGCAGCGTTCAAGCCCTGCACACATACGTACAATAAAAACATGAATCGTCTCAACATATCAATTATATATATTTTTAATTTAACTTAAAACAGCGTCTTTAAAACACACACGTCCTGCTCTACTGCGATGTGGAGATTCACCCGTAGAGCAACCTGCGCTAACTCGGAGTACAGACACACACTTGTGCTTCTGTGTGATGAATATCAAGTTTTATAATATTACAAGATACCAGGGAAGGATCTTCTCAGAATCACGTACTTGACTATTAAGCTATAAGCGAGGCATGAATGGCATCGAGTGCGGACAAACCTGCTGGGCGAACTCTAGCATGACAGCCTTGGCGCGCTCATCGAACTCATCCTTAGTGTTCTTCTTCTGCTTCTTCAGTGTCGCCACCACGTCCGTGTCCGGACTCTTCTTCCAGTCGTAGAGACGGTCGATCTGAGAGAGAGAGAGAAAGGCGGACGTTTTGTGCCATATTAATACATAATAATACACGTTTCTCTGGCAAAAACTGGGACAACAGGGATTTCATCCTGTGTAGGGGAGATGACGCGCGACCACCCCTCACGATCATTAAATATTTAGTACCAAGACTTTGAGCCTCCCAGTACATTAGATGATCTTCACAATGCACACATTGTCTCCACACTAATACCATGCGTACTACCTACATATTAATACTGAGTGACCAGAATGTTTGGATTTTCGTTAGAACCGCTTCATTTAGGGCTCGTGTGATCATCAGTAGGTCACATGACCATCATTTGCCTATAGGCTGCCTCATTTGAAACATTATCTATATGTTATTACTCTCCAATAAACTCCAATACTTTGCTTCATTTTTAGTTCTGGAGAGAAACAAAAGAAAAGAGTGTTGTGGTGCTTCCTGGAGTTTCTTTACACTCTAAAACCGCTTCTTTCTGCACAAGACATAACTGAATCTTTACCAACATGTCAATTCAGACAGGATACACAGTATACGATCTGGGGTTATTTCAACTCGCCATTTGGGAGAAGGTCGAATATGGCGTAACCTTTCCAGACACGTGTACGTGCAGCCCCGTAAATAAAAATCCCTAATGTACTCCAGTGATAATGAGATCACCCCACCTCTTCAAGTAAAACTAGTGCAATCTGAACACGGCTGAGCATCTGATCTCAGATCTCCAGAGACCCCCACCTTGTTAAGAGCCACAATAAAAGGGCACTTCTTTTCCTTCAACAGGTTGATGGACTCGAGGGTTTGCGGTTCCAGTCCGTGCATTATGTCCACCACGAGGATCGCGATGTCACACAGGGAACTGCCTCTGTTTCTCAGATTACTGCAGAGATGGACAGAGTCCAGGGAGAAAAAAGGGAAATGAGATGAAGGAAATGAAAGGAACAGGAAGAGGCAGGAAGAAGAAGAAAAGGAAAAAAAAAAAGACAACGCAGATCGACAGACCAGGAAGAAAAAAAATAAAAGCACGAAGATAGAAAGAAAGGCAGATCAGAGGCAGACGAACCTTACATAAACAACAAACGATCAGGAATCCACACAGCTGGTGATTAATGCTCACCTGAAAGACTCGTGTCCTGGTGTGTCGATAATCAGCATTCCTGGAATTTTTATACTGTCCCTCTCAAACTAAAGGAGAAAAAAATACAACACACACACCAGAGTGATGAAAGTATTTGAAACTTTTGTCTATAAAGTGTCCACATAGCGCACATATTCCTATTACTGTGTAATAAGGTACTCACATTTTTCACCATCTTGGTTTGCTCGACGATGGTTTCCAAGGGAACGTTGGTGGCACCGATCTGCTGGGTGATTCCACCTGCCTCTCCATCCTGTACGTGCGTGTGTCGTAGCTGGAGGTGGAAAAGAGCAGAACGGAGTTGTATTGATTAACTCCCACCGTACTCTCTGTGAACCAAAAGCAGAATTGGTAGATACAGCAATGCGTGCGCATACACACCTTGTCAAGGATTTTGGTCTTCCCTGTATCTACATGCCCCAAGACACAGACCACAGGAGCTCTCAGTTTGTCCAAGTTGATGTTCTTCAGGTTCTCCTGTCTCCGTTTCTGCAAAACAAAAAAACAAAACAAATAAACAACACAGACTGAGATTTGCGAGTAGTCTCAGTTCCATCTGCATTACTATTCCGCGGTATCATTACCATGGCAACATTTTCTCACCTCTTTGGTGGTGTGTGTGTGTGTGTGTGTGGTCTTTTTATGCGTTTCTAGGACTTGTGTGTGGTCATTTTAGGATTTATTTCTTTTTAACCGTTTGTTCCGTCATGTCTTTGTGGTCATTGTCGTCACATGTCTTTGCGCTTGTACCTCTATGCGTCTCTTGGCCTTGTCGTACATTCTCTCCTCTTTGGTGCGCTCGTCATCCGAATCGCTCTCGCTGCTCGAGTCCGAGCTCTCCTCTTTCCCATTCTTCTCTTTGGTTGTCTGGCTGTCCTTCTCTTCGTCTTCTTCCTCTTCCTCGCTCTCGTCCTCATCGTCCTCCTCTTCGTCGTCCCCATCTTCGTCATCCTCGTCTTCGCTACCGTTCTCCTGTTCGGCAGGAGCAGGGGCTTTGCGGGTTGGTTGAGTGGCTGCTGTCTCCTTCACTTCGATGTGAACCTTCTTCAACTCTGAGAGAGACAAGAAAAAACAATAACACATTAATGTTCGCGGGAATACAAGTTGTCGGATTTTCTTTCCTAAGCTTAAGGACTTTTTCCACAGAACATTTGGCGTTAGGAAACTGGAGCGTTGCATATTACATTGGTAATAATATTACTTTGGTCACTGGTCTGGTAACAAAAGTTGCAGTTCCACAGTTTCAAGTGTGTTAATAATGTCATTACAATGTCATTTTTTAAGGTTTCGCAATTTTGAGCTTCTCCAACAATAAGTTTCATTAAAAAAATTGAAATTAATGATTAAATAATAAAGAACTACTTTAAGATATTTTGTGGATTGTATCCAGGTTTGGTTTTTTTTTGGTTCTTCAGTGCATGTCAAAATGCTGCCCATAACATATAATACACAGCATATTTACTTCCTGGACTCAGTTAGTAATTCAGGGTCAAACTGCTTTCTCAGAATTTGGACTACCTCGCTCAGGCAGTTTCATATCGGCTGTTTTGGTCTGCACAGGGTCCGAAACAAAGGATAGGTTCAAACGGTCTAAACGCTGGACATGTGAAAGCGCCCTTGACTTGGATCTAGTTGTCTGTGGGCATACCTCTTTCTTCATCACTGGCCATGGCCTCCCAGTCATCTAGGTCTGCGCTTTCAGCCTTAGTTTCAGCTTCTGCAGAAACAACCAGAAAACGTTCACAACCTGGCCTTGTGGGAAATATCGAAATACTGCACGCGTCAGCTCGGGAATGAACAGCAACCAAAAATTGGTAAGTGTGCAAAATTACCTGGCTCCTCCGTGGAAGCATTCGCTTCCATCGCCGTGGCGATCGGCTCCACCACCTCCGACGTGGGTGAAGCCACTTCTGAGGTCTCTGGCAGAGCAAACAGGAATATTGTAACAGTTGTATTCCACTACATAAATGAAGCAAGGGTTTGAACACAGCTGTACGCTTTTCGGAAACGTTACCTTCAGGAGTGTGTGGTGTTGGCTTCTTTTTTCTTCTGTCAGAGTAAACAGGCTTCTTCTTTGGCATAGAGTCTTTGGATGGCACTTCAACACCTTAAACAATGAGCATTGAGAATAAAAAGATTTATATGTATACTACCAGGACATTTTAAGTATTAACAAAACTTCTGAAGTACAGAATACTGCCTATAATAATAATAATAATAATAATAAATATAAATACAAAATTAAAAATCACAGGGTTATATGGTGATGATGGGAACTATCCTGGAAGAAATACATATTTATACATATATTAGTGCTGTATCTCTGTCTGACTCTATCGGAGTGTTGAGTTAGTTAGCTATCTAACACCAAACTGTTCCAAACCCCCACCCCCCACCCCAAAAAAAAAAACTGAATTTCAGAGCTTCAAGACAACTCATTCAAAATGCTTCTGAGATGGGGGCTTTCTGATTAATTAACACTAAAACATTACTATTATTCGCAACATTTGACAGACACCAGCTCAATAAAGTTGAGGAACATGTAAAGGATGCTTATTAACTTCCTTTTACTTAATTCTGATAAGACAGAAGTATTTGTATTAGGACGACGTGTAGATAGAAGTAATCTTTCTGATCACACAGTAACTCTGGATGGACTTTCAGTTTCATCATGTGCAGCAGTAAAAGACCTTGGTGTGATTATTGAACCCAGTCTTTCATTTGATGCTCATGTAGATAATATTACTAGGATAGCCTTCTTTCATCTCAGAAATTTGCTAAGAAATGTATTGTCACTACATGATGCAGAAATATTAGTTCATGCTTTCATCACCTCTATGCTTGATTATTGTAATGTCTCACTGTCTGGATGTTCCAGTAGGAGCATAAACAGACTCCAGTTAGTCCAGAATGCAGCTGCAAGAGTCTTTACCAGAAGCAGAATAAATGATCACACAACCCCGATCTTATCCACACTGCATTGGCTCCCAGTGAAATTTCGCACTGATTATAAAATACTACTATTGACCTATAAGACTCTGAATGGTCTCGCACCACAGAACCAGAGCCAACTTTTGGTCTTTTATGATCCACAACACCAACTTTACTCAAAAAGTGCAGGCTATTTGTTGGTACCTGGAATTGTGAAAGGTACAGCAGGAGGGAGAGCTTTCTCTTACAAATCCCCACAGTTATTCCAATTACTGTTCAGGACTCAGACACAGTCTCAGTGTTTAAGTCCAGACATTTTTGTTTACTTTGACATTTTTGTTTTTTGTTTACTCAAGCATTTTGTGAATAGTTTTTTCTTAGGTAAAGGAGCAGATCTAGAGGGCTCACAGGCAGAGAGTGTTGTGGTGAACTGGGATGTTTGGATACAGTCAGTCTGCCACGTTCACACAGGCTTGTTGATGGTGGGGTGGCTGGCTGCCTTTTGTCCCAGGGTGCCATCTTGTATGTGTTACCTTCTGGCTCTCCCTTTAGTTATGCTGTCATAGCTAGTCTTACTAGAGTCCCTGCTTGCACTCACGCAGAGTACATTGTCCTTACCCATTACGGGACAAAAAGCACAACTAATAATCTCTCCATCTCTTTCCTGCTCTCTCTGTCGAGCTACACGTGATACTCCTGAGATACCAATGATCCTGATCCTGCCTGATCCATCCTAATGCCCTACTTCTGAGTGGAGTTCTCATCAGTTGGAAGTCACATGCTGCTGCTGAGGATGGCCCCACATGGTGCAGCCTGGAGGTCGCTGGGATTGCTCAGGATGGCACTTAAAAACCATAATGATGGCTTTGGACCTCAGTTCATGTAAACAGTTCTGCTATGATGGCCAGGACTACAATTGCTATTATAGCCTCAGCACTACAATTACCACAAACAGTTTTGCACTCAAGTCTGTATCAGTGAACAGTGGAGAAGTTCAACAAAACAGACTTCATGTAAAAACTGCCATGAATTTTCCTGGTTGCACATCTGCACTATTTCAACATGTAGTATTCGAACATTTATAGAAGGGATTTATTTATAATTATACTATCCAGTGTCACCCAGATGAGGATGGGTTCCCTTTTGAGTTTGGTTCCTCTCAAGGTTTCTTCCTCATATTGTGTGAGGGAGTTTTTCCTCGCCACCGTCACCTCTGGCGTACTCATAAGGGATAAATTTATACATTTAAAATGTATTGTCTGAATATATATTTATATTACAATTATATATATATATATATATATATATATATATATTCGGTAAAGCTGTTTTGGGATAATGTCAATTGCTAAAAGCATTATACAAATAAAACCGAATTGAATTGAACATTTTGATAACCCGGTCTCTGAGAATGTGCTCAGCGGACACCCGGGCCTAAGATAACTTTTACTAAACTAGATCGGCACAATTGACCTCATTAAAGACACATCCAATTATTTCATGCAGAGGACGCGCATATATATATAAAAAACTCTCTCACCCTGGGCCTGCAGCGCACGGAGCGTGGCCTCGGCTCGGGCTCGAGCCTCTTTCTGTGACTTGGTCAGGAGCTTGCCCTCCTTCTTCAGCCTCTCCTTCCTTTCCTTGTCCTTCTGCTTCTTCTTCTCCTTCCTCTCTGCTTCCAGTCGCTCCTGCGGGAGAGAAAACATTTGGCAGCGGCGCTCATTATCTCGGTGACATTTCAACAACTGTGGGAAAAACCTTCTGAGCTATGACTGACGAATGGTTTAAACATACGGGTACGTTTGCAGAGTTCCTAGCTAATAAAACAACAGCATTTTATTTTCTACTGAAATCTAAACCTCAGATTACTTTAGATAGCATGTATCGCGTATCCGGGTTTCTCCAAGAAAATCTGATTCTCAGAAGGGCCGTGTTGTGTTCGACTGACCTGCTCGAGCCTCTGCGCCTCCAGCTCGGCCAGGCGTCTCTCCCGCTCCTCTTCCTCCCTTATGGCTCGCTCCTCCTCCTCCTTCATCCGAGCCAGGGCCTCCTGCATGGCCTTCACAGCGGCTTTGCTCGGCCCTTTTTTCTTCTCCTTTTCTTCCTTCTCTCCCTTCTTCTTCTTCTTCTTCTTCTTCTCACCCTCGGCGTCATCTGAGGAAAACGACTTTTTTTTTCACAAGCTCTAAAATCCTAGGCATGGAATTGAACATATTTTAACTGTTTTTCTTTTAAACTATGTAGTCTTATTAACATGTAATACTAGTAACTAGAAATTGCAAGAAAATTATTAAACATCTATATTAAAACAGTCAAGGCAAATTTGGCAAGAGAAATTTTAATAGTAGGTAATATGCAAAAAAAAAAAAAGATGCTAAGAACGTCTAATGTTTTGTGAGGAATCGTTCTAAGAAATCTTACCTTCGACCTGGTCTTCGGCCCCGCCCACCTCCTCCACCTCAGTCTTTTTTGTTTCCATGGGTGGAGGGGCCGCACCACTTCCTGCATCCTTCTTAGCGGACTCTTCCTCCTTCTCCTTCTTTGCTTTCATCTTGGCCCTCTCTTCCTCCTTCTTCTTTCTCTCTCGCTCCTTCTTCTCCGCCTTCTTCTGTGCCGCCGTCTTCATCTTAAAGGAGCCATCGTCTTCTGCGTCGTCGTTGTCACTGTCAGCCTTCGCTTTCACCTTTGTTTTCTTCTTCTGTTTGCGTGCGGCCTGAGAGTCGTCGTCTGACTGCTCTTTGTCGCCTCCACCAGCCTTCTTTGCGCCTCCGCTCTCACGATCATCCTCAGAGTCGGACGTGCCCTTCCTCCCGACCTTCTTGACCGCCTTGGTTTTGCATGGGGGTTGCGAATCGTCGTCAGACTCTGAAGCAGCAGAAGCAGCAGAAGCAGCAGGGGGAGCCGCAGGTGCCTTTTTGCCTTTCGTCCTGCTCTCGTTCTCCATGTCGTCTTTACCCGAGGCTTCTTCGCGCTCATCGTCTTCACGCTTGCCCTTCTTGGCCTTCTTCTTTTCAGCCTTGGTTGGGGCTGGCTCAGACTCTGTGTCCTCTATGGAGTTGGATTTCTGAAAGCAGCCGGTGGGAGATAAAGAGATCATTAGGGACAAGCCTGTGGCTTTCTGATTGGCTAAGAGATTTTAAGTGATATATATATATACAGTGGTGTGAAAAAGTGTTTGCCCCCTTCCTCATTTCCTGTTCCTTTGCACGTTTGTCACACTTAAGTGTTTCGGAACATCAAACCAATTTAAACAATAGTCAAGGACAACACAAGTAAACACAAAATGCAATTTGTAAATGAAAGTGTTTATTATTAAAGGTGAAAAAAAATCCAAACCATCATGGCCCTGTGTGAAAAAGTGATTGCCCCCTAAACCTAATAACTGGTTGGGCCACCCTTATCAGCAACAACTGCAACCAAGCGTTTGCGATAACGTGCAATGAGGCTTTTACAGCGTCCTGGAGGAATTTTGGCCCACTCATCTTTGCAGAATTGTCCTAATTCAGTTACATTAGAGGGGTTTCGAGCATGAACGGCCTTTTTAAGGTCATACCACAACATCTCAATAGGATTCAGGTCAGGACTTTGGCTAGGCCACTCCAAAGTCTTCATTTTGTTTTTCTTCAGCCATTCGGTGGTGGACTTGCTGGTGTGTTTAGGATCATTGTCCTGCTGCAGAACCCAAGTTCGTTTCAGCTTGAGTACACGAACAGATGGTCGGACATTCTCCTTCAGGATCCCTTGGTAGACAGCAGAATTCATAGTTCCTTTTATCACGGCAAGTCTTCCAGGTCCTGAAGCAGCAAAACAGCCCCAGACCATCACACTACCACCACCATATTTTACTGTTGGTATAATGTTCTTTTTATGAAATGCAGTGTTCCTTCTACGCCAGATATACTTGGACACACACCTTCCAAAGAGTTCCACTTTTGTCTCATCGGTCCACAGAATGTTGTCTCAAAAGTCGTGGGGATCATCAAGATGTGTTGTGGAGAAATTGAGACGAGCTTTGATGTTCTTTTTGCCTCAGCAGTGGTTTTCCCTTGGAACTCTGCCATGCAGGCCATTTTTGCCCAGTCTTTTCCTGATGGTGGAGGCATGAACGCTGACCTTAACTGAGGCAAGTGAGGCCTGCAGTTCTTTGGACGTTGTTGTGGGGTCTTTTGTGACCTCTTGAATGAGTCGCCGCTGCGCCTTTGGGGGTAAGTTTGGGCGGCCGGCCACTCCTGGGAAGGTTCACCACTGTTCCATGTCTTCGCCATTTGTGGATAATGGCTCTCACTGTGGTTCGCTGGATTCCCAAAGCTTTGGAAATGGCTTTATAACCCTTTCCAGACTGATAGATCTCAATTACTTTCTTTCTCAATTGTTCCTGAATTTCTTTGGGTCTCGGCATGATGTGTAGCTTTTAAGGGTCTTCTGGTGGACCTTACTGTGTCAAGCAGCTCCTATTTAAGTGATGCCTTGATTGTGAACAGGTGTGGCAATAATCAGGCCTGGGTGTGGCTAGAGAAATTGAACTCAGGTGTGGACAACCACAGTTATAGTATGTTTTAACAAGGGGGGCAATCACTTTTTCACACAGGGCCATGATGGTTTGGATTTTTTTTCACCTTTAATAATAAACACCTTCATTTACAAATCGCATTTTGTGTTTACTTGTGTTGTCCTTGACTATTGTTTAAATTGGTTTGATGTTCCGAAACACTTAAGTGTGACAAACATGCAAAGGAACAGGAAATGAGGAAGGGGGCAAACACTTTTTCACACCACTGTGTGTGTGTGTGTATATATATATATATATATATATATATATATATATATATATGTATATATGTGTGACTAACTAATTAGCTAAGCTCTCCAATCCACCCCAAGCTACCTTTATCTGTAAATAACATTGTGTTATGTATACATGCGTTATAAGGGTGCTTCATTGGAATGAACACTTATGCATGCAAATATCCTACGCTGCAGTATTCAACTGGTGGAAGGTGAAACAGATACATGAAGAAAAAAAAAGCAGAGCAGAGGACGTATGGAAAAAAGGCATAGAGTTCAAGAACTCTAGTTCAACACACAATGGCTACTGTGTCTAGGTCTTTATAGGCATGTAATTTTATACAAGTGGAGCTTTACAAACTTTAGCTCAATACCCATTTCCTGTAACATCAGATATCATAGGATCTTCCAGCCAGCTCCATCAAACCCCTTCAAATGATTCAGAACGCAGCAGCACGCCTCGTCTTCAACCAGCCCGGGAGAATCCACGTCACACCCCTCTTCATCTCCCTCCTACTGGCTTCCTGTAGCCGCCCGTATCAAATTCAAGGCCTTTATGCTCACCTACAAGACCTTGTCTGGAACAGCACCCTCCTACCTCAACACACTCCTGAAGGCCTACGTCCCTTCACGCAATCTGCGATCGATTAACACAGGTCCCTTTCCAGAACCTTCACACTATCAGTCCCTCAGTGATGGAATGAACGTCCAACCTCAATCCGGACAGCAGAATCTGTCACTATCGTCAAAAAACAGCTAAAGACCCACCTCTTCCGTGAGCACCTAACTAACCCCTAAAATGTCAACCCCACATAATCCTTTAAAATAATAATAATAATAATAATAATAATAATAATAACTACTCTGGCTCTTACACCTTTACTCTGCACACTTTGCTTTTCTAGAACTCAATTAAAAAATCTTGTATGGTAGCACTACTTGATAGATATCCGCTTGATATATCGCTTTTCTTGTATTTCCTCATTTGTAAGTCGCTTTGGATAAAAGCATCTGCTAAATGAATAAATGTAAATGTAGATCAGTTTCACAGTATGTTGAACACTCTAGGAGTTACCTTTGCTGGTTCTTTTGCTTTTCCACCCTGGGTTTCAAGTGATAACTCCTCCAGTTCTTTCAGGATGTCATCCTCACTGCAAAACACCACCATTAACCATTAGCACACTAGACTAACACTTATGTTTGGTTTTGGATTAGTAACATAGGCTACGTTCACACGGCAGGCAAAAGAAGCCCAAATCCAGTTTACTGCCCAAATCCGATTGGTGTTTTTGCTAGGCTGTTCCCATTGAGTCTTCAGCGTGGTCTATATCTGACTATAGTCTGAATAGATCACACTCCTAAACTGATCCGTATGCGCAAAGGAACAGTGCGTCACGTGATGCCTTCAAGCGCGCTGTAAAAAGGGCATGCTATTCGGAAACTTCTGCAGTTCGCGTCCTTAATTTCTTGTTGGACTAACGTAAAAGTCGCAAGAATTCAGGCTGCATCCGATACGTACTGGATACGGACCGGATCTCAGTACCACACATGAAAGTGGCCCAAATCAGAATCGAAAATGTCAGATTCGCTGTGGGTTTTTTTTCCTGTTGTTCACACAGGTAACAAATCTGTGCCACATTTGAAGAAAAAAGAGTGGATTTGGCCTGCTGTTGAAAGTAGCCATAGTGATTGAGGGGGTTTATAATAAAATAAAAAATAAAAAAGCAGAGAAACAAACACTTACTCATAGTCATCTTTCTTCCCTCCTTTCTTCTTCTTGCCCATGCCTTTGCTCTGTTCTTTTGCTGCGCCAGCTCCCTCGATCTCAGCTGCTAAGGCATCAATGTCAACTCCGTCGTCTTTGGCACTTTAGAGAAAACATAACAAATAAAATGCCATTTATTCACCATCAGACTATTCATTTGAAATTTTGTAATTTTAAAAATGATTATTAACACCTTATCTGTGTGTGTGTGTGTATATATATATATATATATTTCTCAGTTTCCGTTGCCAGTTTTGTCCAATAAAAATCAAACACTTTCGCTTTTCCTGCATTTAATACATTCGCAATTGCACACCTGAATAAAGTCGGTGTCTGCGCAAATATTTTTTCTAAAAATGCTTCTACTGTAACGTGTACTATGATTTCCTCGCATTGTTCAACTCATTCAACCACACACACGTCTTTGTGCTGGTCCTCGCGCTCTCTCGCAACAACACAGGTCAGAATCACAGTTACCTGCCGATTCGACCCGCCTCCTCTCCTTCCACATCTGACACTTGACCACGCCCCCGCCCCCACAACTGCATATACTATGCATAGTCCAAAAACGTTACAGTGCAAAATAAACACAGAAATGAGATGACCAGATTTTTTCCAGTTTGTCAGATTAACATTATCGTTCCCGGACATGTTGGCTGGCACCAAAATTGATCATAAAATTTAAATATGCTGTGATAAAAAAATCCAAAATAAATCAAAATAATTTAGTATTTTAGCATCTTCAAAGTAGATGCCATTCTTGGCGTTTTCTCAAACGATTTTTCGAGGAAATACTTATGGACGTGTGCTTTTTTTTTTGGTTTTTTTATTTTTAATAAACTTGCAAAGATTTCAAACAAACGTCTTTCATGTTGTCATTATGGGGTATTGTTTGTAGAATTTTGAGGAAAATAATGAATTTAATCCATTTTGGAATAAGGCTGTAACAAAGTGTGGGAAGAGTGAAGCGCTGTGAATACTTTCCGGATGCACTGTACATTCACTCCGATGAGCAAGAAATCTACAGCCTACAGCAAAACACACAGGATCCCTTAGGGCCTTTGAGACCTTCAGAGAAAGCCAACGGATCAATGGGACTTAAATTAGATATCCATATATATATATATATATATATATATTTTTTTTTTGTTCATTTGTATTCAATAAAAATGACCGAAATTGTATGGGATATATGGTTGCATGGTTATTCCAGGAGGTTAACTGGTTATACCGGCCTATTCTCTGTCTGGAAATTAAGTATTAATTAGGGAGGAGACTGCATTTCAAATACTTCAGAGAGCGTGATGTAGGCAGAACTTGTTCTTGTTGAATAGAAATAAGGACAAAGCGCAGCGATGTATCATGGAATAATCTGTCTCGCCGTGGTTTATCCTGGCGTCTGTATAAATGTATAAACTGAGGTGCTTCTTGCCCCATCTCATCCAGGGTTTAATTCAGGTTGGTTTAATTCAAATTTAATTACAGCTGCAATGTGTACTAACTTCTACCCTTCCGGTATATTTATAGAAAAATGCTGGTTTAACTGGGACAAAGTGATTTTGTGTCTCCTCATCTGTATTACATGTAACTGAACTGCGTGGTAACATAATAAGGAGAACGTTAAACATGCATCAAGAGGATATGCAAGTGTCTGAGCTGCTTTTCTGCTCACCACGGGCATGAACATTACACACAAATTTGCTGCCATTGGAGAAAATGTGAATAAGTCACGGTCATCAAAGATTTATCCATTTTTACACAGTTGTTGCTCACTAGCGTGGCTCGGGATGATAAAACTACGAGGTTGCCTCAATGAACGGGACTGAGAGTTAGCGGGAAAAACAGGAACACTATGAGCAACGTCAAGGACTGGTGGAGAACACCAATAACATAGATAACATGTAGATAACATGTTAACAGTAGGGATCCACCCATCTCATACAGAGTATTAGTATCAAACCAATACTGGCCTTAATTGGGACTTTCCACATTTTCCCATTCAGTCTGTGCGCTTCAGGTTTACTTCCATATTAAGAACATCACTTCTATCATTATTAAAAAGTACAGTAATTGTAAATATGTTGAATATTTTATATCCAATAGTAAATTCTGATACCCATCCATAACTTGACATTGAAACTCATATTACGAGGTCTCAAAGATGGTATAATACGATGTGGAGCGCAGACTATTACATACACACACTTTAATGCAGATAGGCAGCAGCGTTTATTATTTCTTTCTTCTTCTTTTTTTAAGTGTGTAAAACACGTAAAAGGTTATAACCATTGTGAGGGAAATTATTCATTTTTACTTTGTAATAGTTTTGTTCTTGTTCTGTTTCATTCTCATCTGAGGATAACGCCTAAGAAGGCCATGTCATGTCACTGAGATCAGTACAGAATGTTTATCTGCTTACAGAGACACAAACACGATCTTCTGTTCAAGGTTCGTCTGCACATCTTCCAAGATCCGAAAACAAAGCCTGTTTGAACTGCCTCAAACCGCTTCTTATCGGTACACAGAAGTAGTACAAGTGCTTCAGAGCGCTCTCATTATTCTATCCTGTATTAACCATCTTTCTGTAATAAACCTTTTTACCTTCAGAGGACGAGTCTGTGAGTGTTGTCTGATTCCACGACAATTTGCCGTCCCTGGGTGGCCTGTGCGAGTCTATCAGCTTTTCTGGACAACAAGCAAACTGGGGGACGCTCATGAAAAAATGTTCACCCTGAAGTCATTTTATAACATCAGTGTATTGCTCTGTCTCTATGGAAGGGAGTCAATAGATTTAGAATTAGAATTGTATGATGTCATTGTGTATTGCTGTCTGTATGGAAGGGAGTTAATGATTTAGAATTAGAATTGTATGATGTCATTGTGTATTACTGTCTGCATGGACGGGAGTTAATGATATAAGAAATGTGTGATTAGATTGAGAGAAGTATTACATGGAGTGAATTCTTACAAGAAATTCCAGGAACTTCGCCTCTGTGACGGCAGAGATATTTGTGTTTCTTAGATAACATCTTCAAAACTTAGATATATACCGGCAGGGTATAAACATAGAGAGAGATAACGGCAAAAATATCTGCTAACGGAAAGAGTCGAGCAATAAATAAGTAAAGAGAGTACTTATTAAGAAGTGCAAGAGATGCAGTATTTTTGCGGTGGGTTATCATCAAGTGGCATGCCCCATTGACTCGTTCCATCAGATCAGTGGTACATGATATATTTGGCAAATTTAACACACAAGTAAATTCTACTAGATAATAATAATAGAAAAAAATAATTTAAAGAAGGGAAGAGAAAACTGTAAGTCCCACCAAATTGCTGTATGTGGACTCGCCCTCACAGAAACTCTTTTACACGCTTAAGGTTTGCAATATTGAACCGACAAGTTACATGATTAATTGAATGTCTAGAAATCTGGCACACATTTTGAACCTTTCCTGTCTGTGCACGAGAATGCATTTTCACTTGATTTTCACAGCACGATAAATTGATTAAAACTTTGGAAGTTATAGAAGCTGTAAAAATAATAATAATAAAAATATGGGAAAAACATGTAGCAAAGCACATCCTGAGACACATGCTATGGTATGTACAGGTTGTTCATATGTTGATCCTAATATCATGTTTATGCGTGTGAATTATGGGGAAGGATGTTTGAACCACTATGATGTATGGGTTAAAGAATGTGCTTTCCTAGAAAAAGGTAGTTTTGTCTTAGACAATTAGAACAACAGAAATTTAATTTGGAAGCAAAGAATTGAACCTCTTGGTTCCACGAGGTCTGGTTACTCCTACTTGAACAGAAAACCAAACACGTGTCCACCCAACGGTAGCTGCACCATAACACTATACTACTAGATATGCCAAATGTCACTATGAAACGATGTACTGTCCGTAACCCTGCTACTCTCCTTCCAACAGAGGGAGACGGGGAACCACATGACTGTGCTGTACTGACTAACGAACTCTGCTCTCCTAGACTCGACCTGAAGGATGTTCCATTGGAAAACTCAGAACTGATCCTTTTTGTGGACGGATCTGTCACGTGACCCAGAGACAGGTAAAAATCGAGTGGGCTATGCAGTAGTAACCGCACACGAGACGGTCTGTCAGGAAGTCTCCCCTCAAACCTTTCAGCACAAGCAGCTGAAATGTCCGCCCTCTTAGAGGCATGAAGACATGCCGAGGGACAGTCAGTAAATATCTACACAGACAGTAGATATGCCTTTGAGGTAGTACATGATTTTGGAACAATTTGGAAATACAGGAACTTCCTGACGAGTTCAGGAACACACATAGCCCACCACAAACTAGTCTCTGAGCTGCTGGACGCAGTCCTGCTCCCTAAAGCTAAAAATTTGCAGTATGCAAATATGACGCATACAGTAACAAATCAGATCCTGTCTCCCTAGGTAATGCGCGAGCAGACAGTGCAACAAAGCAAGCAGCTGAATCTATAGTCCCAAAACACAAAAGAATCACTCCTTCTTTATAGATCGTACTATATAGTCATGTGACCAGGACAGAGGTTAGACGACGTGACTTTGCTACCTCACCTCTTACTCCCCAAAGCTCCCTGACCACAGACTACTGTTGCATTCTAGACACAAATCATTAGATGTCGACCTGCACATCCACTCAGACATACAAACCGATTCCTAATCGTGCACCTTTCTCCTGGTACAGGTGGTATCTGTTAGTAAGCCCCGTCACAGATATAAACTCACAAATCACTGGGACCGTTCCCGACAACACTGGGGGAGACCCTTAAGCTGGAAAGATAAACTAAAGCGCGATATTGAAGTTTATTGGGTGGAAGACTTCTTGATCAATCACGCCAATCACATTGTTGCAGCAGAAAGAGTGCATGACACACACACGTTTACCCAAATTTGGTAATTAGCTGATCATGATGACGGGACTAAGTGCCTAAGGCGATGTGATTTCTATAGGTCCCACATAAGCTCGCGAAGTTCTCTAGTTGACTCCTGTTGCAGATTGGATGTCAATTAGTAGTTAAAAGCCCGTATGCCAAGATATTGGCACCTCTGTAAACTGTTCTGTATCGCCTTTGGACATAATCATTGCCAACAGTGCGACCCACACAACATCACACGTCCCCTCGTCATGCAGACACATAATGGTTATTCTATCATTGAACACATGCAGTCTGCGATACGCAACCCTCCACAGACTAGCGAGATGGGGTTTGATTGGCTGAACTTAGTACTCGGGGAATGGGGCTCGTGGATATTAACCGTCTGTCTATCAATAGGTGCAATAATTCTTCTTGTCTTGTTCGTTTTGCCTTGTATCGTTTCTCTCGTTCAGAGCAGTCTCTCACGCTCGTTGAAATCACGAATGACCAAACGCTGATGTTGACAAAGACTGATTACGATACCCATAATGACCAACCTGACGGGGTATCAGGTCCTCCCAGTGACACTGACGATGACGACCTATTGACATCCATTTCACACTATTGTATATATTCCTTTGACCCTGACGATTCTCATTTCACTCTAAAATAAGCTTGCTTAACGACAGGATACTTTATATCTGCAAAAACAGCCATAGCGCCTTCATTATGTCTGTTTTATGATGAATTCAGTTGAATAGTGAAAGGTTTCTGAAGTTCTGATGTACTCGCAGCATAGTAATTTCTCTGTTCATTTTAGTTATCATATTTTGTAATGATAAAATGGGGGAAATGTGAAGGAAATTATTCATTTTTACTTTTTAATAGTTTTGTTCTTGTTCTGTTTCATTCTCATCTGAGGATAACGCCTAAGAAGGCCATGTCATGTCACTGAGATCAGTACAGAATGTTTATCTGCTTACAGAGACACAAACATGTTCTTCTGTTCAAGGTTCGTCTGTCTAAGATCCGAAAACAAAGCCTGTTTGAACTGCCTCAAACTGCTTCTTATCGATACACTGAAGTGTGTCGTGCTCTGCGTTTCATATATATATATAGTAGTGGTTTAGTACAAGCGCTTCAGAGCGCTCTCATTATCTTTTATTTGTCTAATTCCACAACACCATGTTGTCCAAACAAAAAGCCACTAAACTAATGATTCGATCATTTGTCCTTTTGTGTAATTTGTCATTTGCTTGGACAATATGTGCTTAGTCTGTTTGCTTTTAGTTTCTTCTCAATCCACCTCATTCATGCTCATTACATCCATGTCATCTCAGTAGATTTTAGACCCGTTTATGGACAAACCTAATTATTTTTTCAAGCTGATGTCTGGACTCACAGCTGCTTCGAGCAACTTACCTCCAGTGTTTAAAACCTGACTTGAGTTGTGCTTGCATGAGCCAATATTCCCAACAACCAATCACCGATCAGCACTGTTCCCAACAACCAATCACCGATCAGCACTGTTCCCAGCAACCAATCACTGATCAGCACTGTTCCAAGCAACCAATCACCGATCAGCACTGTTCCAAGCAACCAATCACCGATCAGGACTGTTCCCAGCAACCAATCACCGATCAGCACTGTTCCAAGCAACCAATCACCCATCAGCACTGTTCCAAGCAACCAATCACCGATCAGGACTGTTCCAAGCAACCAATCACCGATCAGGACTGTTCCCCCATCTGCACACTCCACCTTTTTTGTTCTTGGTTTAAAACCCTCTTCTTTGCAATATTGACTTCATTGCACTTATTTCCTATATCTTAGTGACAAGTGTGTTATTCCATCCATAACCGTTTTCCTTCGTGTATGTTTCCTGACTCCCCAGTGTTCTTAACAGCAATCGTAGTATTTGTAAATACGTACGTTTGTGTGTCAAACCGTACATGACTTCTTTCTATAATGAAAAGTTAGCATTATTACAATCGAGTCAAATAAACCTCTATTCCATTTTCTTCACAAAACCCTGCTTGTTCATGCAACACCGTTTGATTCAAACGATCACAACGAAATCAACCAATATGCAGTTTAGTCCGTGACACAATCTGGCAACTTCTGAGAACGGATTAGTTACTTTCCCCTGAAAACAGCTGACAGCATAGGGTCACAAAGATTACATGCCTTACTGTCCATGTCAAACGCTTTAACATGCAAACTAACAACCCCCCCCCTCTATCCCTCTCTGTTTCCCCCTTTCACTCTCTGTCTCCCCCATTCACTCTCTGTCTCTCTCTCTTTCACTCTGTCTCTCTCTCTGTCTCACCCTCTCTCTTTTCTGTCTCCCCCATTCACTCTCTCTCTCCCCCACCCCCTTTCACTCTGTCTCCCCATTTACTCTCTCTCTCCCCAACCCCCTTTCACGCTCTGTCTCTCTTTCTGTCTCACCCTTTCACTCTGTCTCTCTTTCTGTCTCACCCTTTCACTCTGTCTCTCTGTCTCACCCTTTTACTCTCTTCCCACCCCCTTTCACTCTGTCTCTCTTTGTGTCTCACCCTTTCACTCTGTCTCTTTGTCTCACCCTTTCTCTCTCCCCCCACCCGTTTCACTCTGTCTGTCTTTCTGTCTCACCCTTTCACTCTGTCTCTTTCTGTCTCACCCTTTCACTCTGTCTTTGTCTCACCCTTTCACTGTCTCTTTCTGTCTCACCCTTTCACTGTCTCTTTCTGTCTCACCCTTTCACTGTCTCTTTCTGTCTCACCCTTTCACTCTGTCTCACCCTTTCACACTCTCTTTCTTTCTCCCCCATTCACCCTCTCTCCCCCACCCCCTTTCACTCTCTTTCTCTCTTTCTGTCTCACCCTTTCACTCTCTCCCCACCCCCTTTCACTCTGTCTCTCTTTCTGTCTCACCCTTTCACTCTGTCTCTTTCTGGCTCACCCTTTCTCTGTCTCTTTCTGTCTCACCCTTTCACTGTCTCACCCTCACCCTTTCACTGTCTCACCCTCACCCTTTCACTCTCTCTTTCTTTCTCCCCCATTCACACTCTCTCCCCCCACCTTTCACTCCCCCCACCCCCTTCATTCTGTCTGTCTTTCTGTCTCACCCTTTTCACTCTCTTTGTCTCACCCTTTCACTGTCTCTTTGTCTCACCCTTTCACTCTGTCTCTCTGTCTCACCCTCACTATTTCACTCTCTCTTTCTTTCTCCCCATTCACACCCCCCCACCTTTCACTCTCTTTCTGTCTCACCCTTTCACTGTCTCTTTCTCACCCTTTCTGGCTCACCCTTTCTCTGTCTCTTTCTGTCTCACCCTTTCACTGTCTCACCCTCACCCTTTCACTCTCTCTTTCTTTCTCCCCCATTCACACTCTCTCCCCCCCACCTTTCATCCCCCCCACCCCCTTCATTCTGTCTGTCTTTCTGTCTCACCCTTTCACTCTGTCTCTCTATGTCTCACCCTTTCACTCTCTCTCTGTCTCACCCTTTCATTCTCTCTGTCTCACCCTTTCACTCTCTCTTTCTGTCTCACCCTTTCACTCTCTCTTTCTGTCTCACCCTTTCACTCTCTCTCGTTGTCTCACCCTTTCACTCTCACCCTTTCACTCTGTCTTTGTCTCTCCCTTTCACTCTCTCTCTCTCTCTCACCCTTTCATTCTCTCTCTCTGTCCTGTTTCTCTCTGTCTCACCCTTCATTTCTCTTTCTGTCTCTCCCTTTCTCTCTCTCTCTCTCTGTCTCACCCTTTCACTCTGTCTCTTTCTGTCTCACCCTTTCACTCCATCTCTTTGTCTCACCCTTTCACTCTGTCTCACCCTTTCACTCTCCCCCCACCCCTTTCACTCTCTGTCCCTCTTTCTGTCTCACCCTTTCACTCTGTCTCTCCCTTTCACTCTGTCTCTTTGTCTCACCCTTTCACACTCACCATTTCACTCTGTCTCACCCTTTCACTCTGTCTCTCTCTGTCTCACCCTTTCACTCTGTCTCTTTGTCTCACCCTTTCACACTCTCACCCTTTCACTCTGTCTCACCCTTTCACTCTGTCTCTTTCTGTCTCCCCTTTCACTCCGTCTCTTTGTCTCACCCTTTCACTCTCTTTGTCTCACCCTTTCACTCTCCCCCCACCCCTTTCACTCTCTGTCCCTCTTTCTGTCTCACCCTTTCACCCTGTCTCTCCCTTTCACTCTGTCTCTTTGTCTCACCCTTTCACACTCTCACCATTTCACTCTGTCTCACCCTTTCACTCTGTCTCTCTCTGTCTCACCCTTTCACTCTGTCTCTTTGTCTCACCCTTTCACACTCTCACCCTTTCACTCTGTCTCACCCTTTCACTCTGTCTCTCTCTGTCTCACCCTTTCACTCTGTCTCTTTGTCTCACCCTTTCACACTGTCTCACCCTTTCACTCTGTCTCTTTCTGTCTCCCCCTTTCACTCCGTCTCTTTGTCTCACCCTTTCACTCTCACCCTTTCACTCTCTTTGTCTCACCCTTTCACTCTCCCCCCACCCCTTTCACTCTGTCCCTTTTTCTGTCTCACCCTTTCACTCTCTCTCCCCCCTCCCCCTTTCACTCTGTCTATTTCTGTCTCACCCCTTTCACTGTCTCTTTGTCTCACCCTTTCACTCTCTCCCCCCCACCTTTCACTCCCCCCCCTTTCACTCTGTCCCTCTCTCTGTCTCACCCTTTCACTCTCTCTCCCCCCACCCCTTTCACTCTCTCCCCAACCCCACCCCTTTCACTCTCCCCCCTTTCACTCTCTGTCCCTCTTTCTGTCTCACCCTTTCACTCTGTCTCTGTCTCACCCTTTCACTCTCTCTTTCTGTCTCACCCTTTCACTCTCTCCCCCCACCTTTCACTCTCTCTCCCCCCCACCCCCTTTCACTCTCTATCCCTCTCTCTGTCTCACCCTTTCACTCTCTCCCCCCACCCCTTTCACTCTCTGTCCCTCTTTCTGTCTCACCCTTTCACTCTGTCTCTCTCTTCACTCTGTCTCTTTCTGTCTCACCCCTTCACTCTCTCTTTGTCTCACCCTTTCACTCTCTCTTTGTCTCACCATTTCACTCCCCCCACCTTTCACTCTCTCCCCCCACCCCCCTTTTTCACTCTGTCTCTTTCTGTCTCACCCTTTCACTCTGTCTCTTTGTATCACCCTTTCACTCTCTCCCCCCCACCCCTTTCACTCTCTGTCTGTCTCTCTCCCCTTTCACTCCCCCCACCCCCTTTCACTCTCCCCCCACCCCTTTCACTCTCCCCCACCCCCCTTTCACTCTCTGAAAGTCTCTGCCCCCTTTCCCTCTCTGTCTCTCTCTCCCCCAGCCCCTTTCACTCTCTGTCTCACTGTCTGTCTCTCCCCCTTTCCCTCTCTCTCTGTCTCTCTCTCCTCTGCCTCCTTTCACTCTCTCTCTCTCTCTCTCTCTCTCTCTGAGCACTGACGTGTTTTAAGCCTGTCCTGGAAACAAGTCACTGCAACATCACATCATGGAAGCAGAAAATGAGCTGAGGAGCTGTTTAAAAAAAAAAAAGCAGCAGAGGGACAAAGGTCCTGCATACCGCAGCGTGTTGTTGTACAGATAATACAACACCACAATGAAAACAGATGATGCTGCACTCAGATTAATGCTCCTCATTGCTACTGAGAGAACATCAGGTGACCCGAGCAGATGCTTTTCCTCACTCACAACACAGCGCTGACATCCAACTCAACTACACAACCACACGTACACACACAGAGGTCCAATAACACCGAACAGTCTTTAAAAAAACATCCCAGAGCCGGTATAACGTTAGCTGCTTAACTCAGAGCACAGGCCTGAGCCACAGAGGCTAAGCTAACTAGCTACCGCCACATGAAGCCCATGGCTCCGAGCGCTAACGTTAAAACCTGCCCGTGTCTCATACAGCTCGTGTAAACATTTCCCTTCCACAACGAGCGCGTTGCACGGCTGTCCTTCACTAAAGTATACATTACCCGTCATCTCCTTTATTTTTCTGTTTCTTCCCCATGATTACTGTGTAATAATTTCCTCCACTTAGCACTGCCGTGTGTGTAGTCACAGCTTAGCGCATATGGTCGAGTGGAGCAGCATTGCGCATGCGCCGATTGGATGTTGCGTACTATCCCGAATCATTTCCTATTCCCTATCGTGACGCACTACGGAGTGTAGGGGATGTTTGTCGGGGCTGAAAGTAAAGCAGTGCACTAGATGGCTGTTAGTGAGCGATTTGGGATTCGACCGATTGTAATAACGGGACTACACAGAACCACAAGGACTAACTGACTAAATAACCGAGAAATAGGCAAAGAAGTAAACGTGACTAAATCAATAAATAAACCAAGATAGATAAAAATAAATAAAGCAATAAATAAACAGATCAATAAAACGGGGTAGATAGATAGATAGCTGTTAAATAAAATTAATTAATGAAACAGATAAATAGATAGATAGGTAAGAGAGATAGATCCATCCATCCATCCATCCATCAATCTTCTACCCCTACTCCTTTTCAGGGTCGCGGGTGTACCTGGAGCCTATCCCAGGAAGCATCGGGCACAAGGCGGGGTACACCCTGGACAGAGTGCCAGTCCATCGCAGGGCACAATCACATACACACTCACACACCCATTCATACACTACTGACACTTTAGACACGCCAATCAGCCTACCATGCCTGTCTTTGGACTGGGGGAGGAAACCGGAGTACCCAGAGGAAACCCCCGCAGCACGGGGAGAACATGCACACTCCGCGCACACACATGGACCTGGTGGGACTCGAACCCTGGACCCTGGATTTATATATTTATTTCATATTTCTTGAAGGCATTATTTAATTATTTAATTTATTATAGTTAACATCAAGAGAGATAGATGTTAACTATAATAAATGTAATAATTAAATAATGCCTTCAAGAAATATTAAATAAACATAAATAAATATGTATGATCATTTATTCCGCTTGTCTTTTGATTTTAGTGAATCTCTCTTCCACCTTTGTGCTATTTATTCCTAGTTATGAATGATGGTTTTCACTGTTGGTAATGACTTTCCATTATAATGAGGTGAATGATATTTATTTACTGATGCCACAAACCAAACTCTGTGGGGCATCCTCAAACAGAAGGTGGAGGAGCGCAAGGTCTCCAACATCCATCAGCTCCATGATGTCGTCATGGAGGAGTGGAAGAGGACTCCAGTGGCAATCTGTGAAGCTCTGGTGAACTCCATGCCCAAGAGGGTTAAGGCAGCGCTGCAAAATATTGACACTTTTGGCCCAATTTGGACATTTTCACTTAGGGGTGTACTCACTTTTGTTGCCAGCGGTTTAGACATTAATGGCTGTGTGTTGAGTTATTTTGAGGGGACAGCAAATTTACACTGTTACACAAGCTGTACACACTACTTTACATTGTAGCAAAGTGTCATTTCTTCAGTGTTGTCACATTAAAAAATATAATGAAATATTTACACAAATGTGAGGGGTGTACTCACTGTTGTGAGATACTGTATGTATATATATATATATATATATATATATATATATATATATATATATATAAAATGTGTGTTGTATATTTATTCATTTATCTATGGCTCTAGTATTAACATCAGTCTCAGGTGCTTGAATTACTAGTGGACAGTGTTGATGGTGTGAGTTTTACAGTTTGAAGTCCATCACTGTGTGGAGTTTGGAGTTTAGCACACAGCACAAATACGTGAGAATGCACGAACACATCAGGTGCTCAGACACGGACCTTCATAGACAATTAAAATCCTTTATTTATTTACATTACTGATACAATGTTTTCGTAAAGACGTAGTGTGTTTTGGACGTGCTGAGGAGAAGACGAGGCAGTTCGCATGAAAGCTGCTACAGCCACAGCGAACTCGTGCGGACAGAACCGGATGCCTGTCAAACTGGAGCAGAACTCTTTCACGAAGTCAGCAGGCAGCCAGTCACGGGGTACATCCATGACGCATGTTTCTACAAACCCATTCTTGATGTCGATCTCTAGTCCAACCTTGGTGTTGTCCACCATAAAAGATGTGCAAACGCTGAATTTGGGGGTCTTTCCGTAAACCCAGTCCCAGTTCTTAAGATCAGAGGTCATCTTGTGAATGCCCGGCATTAGCACTTCTGATCCTGGGTCCACTGTGAGGACAGGACTGTCGAGGTCGAACTCTTTCTTATAACGAGAAGCAATGGCGTCCATGAGAGAATCGGGTGTGAGAGTGGGGTCGTGGTCTGAGAGATTTGTAACAGGGGAAGGCACACTGGGGGTGGCGTTACTTTTAATGCCAGTGCATGAGCTTTTCAGGACTGATGAGAGGACTGAGCGATCTGCAGAACACAGCAGGGTGCAGTGATGATAAGCAGCGGTCCTTCCCAGCCTGGCTGCAGTCCCGGAGATTTTATAACACCCGTTAAGTACAATGTCAAACCTCTCTGTAGCACAGACCTCCAGATTGGGTCTGAGCGCCTTCAGGGCCCCGGTGACGACCCCGAGGTTCTTCATGCGGTCGTACTTCTTCTTCGAGGAGAAGAAAGTCATGTTGATGTTGCCCAGATCGTGGTACACGGTTCCGCCGCCGCTCCGCCGCCTCGCCACCGGGATCCCGGTCCGCCTGAGCAGCTCCAGGTTACACTCCTGCCAGGGGTTCTGGTGCCGCCCGATCACCACAACCGGAGCGTTTCTCCATAGAAACAAGACGTTCCGCCTCTGCACGTCGACACAATCATGTATCCAGTCCTCTAAAGCCAGGTTCTGGAAAATGTCCGTGGATGAAGACTTGAGGATGAGTCCCACTTTACCGCTCTCATCAAAACATCCGTTTAAAGTGCTCACATGGCGCGCGAGCCGGTTGAGGTCACGTGTTCTGGCGGACACTCGCGACAAAGTCCTCCGAATCATTTCTGATTTATTTCGATTTGTTTTATTGATCGAAAGTCGTAATTATCGGTTCCACAGATCGACATGAACAGCTGTGTGTATCTTAATAAGGTTCATATGAATTCCCTGTCTGCAGACTGGAGTTTATCTGCTCACGGGGGCGGAGTCGTGAGTTTTTACATCCGGTGTCAAACGACGTTCTTCCGATTTCTTTCTATTTTATAATATATATTAAATTTTATATTAAATAAAAAAATATATTTTTTTTAGCGTAGAGCGTGGAAGATTACTCTAAGGAGTAAGCGGTTGAAGATGGATGGATGGAAAGTTACTGTAAAGGAGAAAAAACAATAAACATCGTTTTTGAAACAAAAGAATATGTATTACTACCCGAACAATAATAAAATAATAAAACACGAAACATTTCCTTAACGTAAGCATTTGGTTCACGCTTTGTTTTTTGCTTGTTTTTGTTATTATTATAATATTTTTATTTTTGGGGGGGAACTATTTCATAAGTTTGTGGGAACGTTCTGTTTTGCTTAATAAAGTCAGTACTGGTCCTTAAACGTTTCAGGAATATTAGAAACACAAAGCACACACACTAATCTTAAATAAGAAAATGGCTCAATTTGGCTGAATTATAAATGCCAGAAGTGGTACTTAATGAAGAGTCGTTTGGGAGCCGAAAGAGCCGACTCTTATTGCTGAGCTGAGCCAAATGATCTGACTCACTGAAAACAGCTGAAATTCCCATCGCTACAGCTTTGTCTGACCCACTTGTGGTCCCCAGCCCAAAACTGGCCCACACACTGAAAACCGGCTTATACAATTTCCTCCGGCCCAGAAACTGCTAAACGTACTTCATTTCAGCTAGGAAACACAAATTTAACCATTTAATAAGATTTAGGGCTTTTATGAAACAATAACAAATACACTACAATACGAACATTTATTAACAACACACTTTTAAAAACAAGAAAATAAGTAAATATATTTACAGTATATTTAAAGACAAAAAAATTCTCTCTCTCTCTCTCTCTCTCTCTCTCTCTCTCTCTCACACACATCTCTCTCTCACACACACACACACACACACACGCACACAAATAAATTCAACCACTTAAAAACATCAAGGACTTTTATAAACAAAAGATACACTATGAATATAATATGAATATTTATTAACAAATAAAGTAAGTCGAACAAATATATTTACATTTTGTAAAGAAAAGACATCTAGAGAACATACAGCTGCGGTCGGTGACACGGAACGGTAATGGAGGCGGAAGCAGGTGCAGGTGAAGATGTTTATTAAAGGAGCCAGGCAGACAAATCCAATTCGGGGGACAGAGACGTAGTCAGAAACAGGCAATGGGTCGGGTGCGATCGGCAAACAGACATAAATGGGGCTAAGCAGGAATCAAAGTCACGGTCACTAGAAACGAGGTCAAAACACGAAACATGAAACAAGGACTGGGAACTGGGAGCGGAAAACACCAGAGTGGTCTGAGTGAACTAAACTAATGTTAAACTAAACTGACTATCTCCAGATCTAAACTATGTATGTAACTTAATTCAGGGGTTCCGAAACTTTTCCAGGGCAAGGCCCCCCATATGTCATTCAAATTTGATTGAGGCCCCCCTTTTGCAAGATGTCTTTAAAACCTATTAAAAATAAAGTCTTCTGAATATATCCCTTTTTTTATTATTAATAATTACATCTTACATCTTTACATTACATTACATAAGGAATTGATTGTGTGTGTGTGTGTGTGTGTGTGTGTGTGTGTGTGTGTGTGGTTGTCTGAGAGTAAAAAAGAGAAAACATTCTAGAGAGGGATGGGCTTGGTGGCTCCGACCAAACTGTAGAGGCCCCCGGGCGCCCCCTGGCGGCCCCCACTTTGAAAACCACTGACTTAATTAATCGATCAAGGTATGTAATTTTAACTATCTACTAGGGATGTCACGATACCAAAAATCTAGTAGTAGGTACCGATACCACCAAAAGTACACGAGAATCAGCATTTGTCACAACGATGCCAAGCTCTCCGAGTCTCCCGACTCTGCTGTTATCGCGAAGAACAACTGAGAGATCCAGGACTGATGAAAGACCGTTCCATCATTCCTGCCCCAGGATTATCACCTTAGCTATCCTGATGTAGCTATTCAGATACATAAAAACATCAAATAAAACTTAGAAACCAGCAGGATCTATTGCATGAATGAATACACAATTTGGGCACTTTATCACGTCCCCCTGACTCTTAAACGCATCATTAAAGTTAACTAAATTAGCTAGTCGGCTAGCTAGCTCCTAGTACACCATCTGATATTATGTTCTCATCCCCATTACACATACCATTATAAAGATATAAAAATAAAAAATTAATTAAAAATACAAAAAAAACCCCACCATTCTCTTTGAGACATTTTAAATATCAAATAATATTGTAGAATGAAATTTCTCAAGGGCAATTACACCGTGGCCCTGTGTGTTTGCATGTTCTCCCCGTGCTGCGGGGGTTTCCTCCGGGTACTCCGGTTTCCTCCCCCAGTCCAAAGACAGGCATGGTAGGCTGTTTGGCGTGTCCAAAGTGTCCGTAGTGTATGAATGGGTGTGTGAGTGTGTGTGTGATTGTGCCCTGCAATGGACTGGCCCCCTGTCCAGGGTGTACCCCGCCTTGTGCCCAATGTTCCCTGGGACAGGCTCCAGGTTCCCTGTGACCCTGAAAAGGAGTAAGGGGTAGGAGATGGATGGATGGAAATTACTCAGTTAAATTACGTACCTTCTCCAGCTGAAATAATTCCTATTGAAAATGAAGAATGACTGCAGGATGACTCCAAGATCCTAACTGATTGAACCGTCAAAAACATTTTGCTTTTTTTTCCTTCCAGAGCTGAGCTTCTTAATTCCAGCTGTGGACCGGCTGTGACTTAACGACCTCGGGCGGAAATTAGGCACATCCGGCATCCGGCAAGACTCTGGGTCATTACCTTTACACCGACACCGGCACTGAGTGGCGCATTTCTACCGGAACCGACCCAAATGTGCTTGCTATCTGGGCCATAAAGTGAGAGTTTAGTTGTTCCTCAAAAACGAACATAGTTTCTTATTACATAGATTGTATCAGTCCTGCAAACGAGATAAATAAAACTCTTTTTTTTACCGTTTATTTGGATAAATATAACAAATTTAAAAGGTGTACATGACACCCTCATGAGCACTGTACGGTTGGTTTTGTGACTTTAAGTCATTCTCTTTAAATGCTATTGAAGTTAGAAACGTGCATGCCAACGTCGTATGTAACTTTAGAGACGGTCCCTTAATATATTAAACGGACATCCAAGCCAACTTGATGCCGGTCGGAAAGTTCCAGGTCCAAGGACATGTTGAGGTCCGGTGACGCGGGGTCGCGCTGTCTGTTTTGGAACTATTGTATTATGACGTCATATAACCAATTAGTTTTATTAGTCACTGTTGACTAACAAAAGAAACCAATGGAGAACACTGTGGGGTTATTGACGGATTTGTTTTCGGCAAAGAAGATGGACTGCAAATGTCCAGCAAAAGGTAAGTTAACTCACTCTTTCTTCTTCTTCTGCTTCTTCTTCTTCTTCTTCTTCTCCCCCCCTTAAAGTACTTTAAACAATAATATAAATGTTCATTATTAAGAATTAGGTGAAGGGTCAGAGCTGAGTGCTTTGCTGGTGCTCAGGAAAGAGTTAGTTGTTAAATTAAGTAGAGTGATCAGCTTGCTCTAGAGATTCTCCTGATTTAGATAAAGCATGTTCTTATTAAATGTGTAGCACTGAGGATGCAGGGGACATGTCCTCATCGCCTTCTGAGCTTTAGAAAAAAAACTAATTTATGTAAAAGTTCTAGGAAGAAACTTATTCTAATGATTTTTTTTAAGTATCACTTAATCTAAGATCTCCTCCTGAGACCCCGCCCACTGACTTGTGTCCTCTGTTGAGGACATTTTGTTTTCATGCATGTCCTTTGACTTTTTTGAGCTACTCTAGAAAGTCCTGCTGTACTATACAGAGGACATCCTGGGCTTTCTAGTGATGAGTCATGGTATAGGCTGAGTTGCTATGAACAAGCACATTAGAATAAAGATGACATAAATAAATAAATAAATAAATAAATACATACATACATACATACATACATACATAAATAAATAAGTTGTTTTTTTAAACTATGATTATCGCATATATTCTTGTTTATTAAAGTGTCAGGATTAATACATTTAGTTCTGAAAGCAGTTACAGTTTTTTGTGTTAAAAAATAGTAGCCTTTTTATGAATGTCAATTATAGGGGACACCAGGACCATCTTAATGTACTTAATGACGTCTATGTTCTATACACATACACACACACACACACACACACACACAACTATTCAGTACAACCAGTGATTACTCTTCAGTGACAAATAACATTTATAAATGAGGCTTGAAGATGATCCACGTGGTATATGTGAAATATGTTAACTGGCTAAAGGATGCACCGTTTATACTTTTGATCTTGACAAATTGTATGGACATACAGTGCTCTCCACTAATATTGGCACCCCTGGTAAATACAAGCAAAGAAGGCTGTGGAAAATTGCCTTAATTGTTAATCATTTTGATCTTTTGTTTAAAAAAAATCACAAAAATACTCTGCTCTCGAGGATATTTGATAAACAATTGCGAAAAAACATCTATCTATCTATCTATCTATCTATCTATCTATCTATCTATCTATCTATCTATCTATCTATCTATCTATCTATCTATATAATTTATTTATTATTATTATTATTATTTTTTTATTATTATTATTTATTTATTTATTTTTTTAACACTATGGGGAATATACTTAAAAAGTATATTATACAAAAGCATTGGAAATTACCATTTCCACCATCAGGGCAATAATTAAGAAGTTCCAGTCAACTGGAAATGTTATGAAACGACCTGGAATTGGACATGTGTCTATATTGTCTCAACGCACTGTAAAGAGGATGGGTCGAGTGGCCAGAAAATCTCCAAGGATCACAGCTGGAGAATTGCAGAAGTTAGTTGTGTCTTAGGGTCAGAAAGTCTCCAAAACTACAATACAAAGGGTTTCAAGAAAAAAGCCTCTACTCTCATCCAAAAACAAACTCAAGCATGTTCAGTTTGACAGACACTACTGGAACTTCAAATGGGGTCGGGTTCTATTGTCAGATAAAACCAAAATAGAGCTTTTTGGCAATAAACAATAAAAAAGGCAACCATATGGAAAAGTACCTCATGCCCACGGTTAAATATGGTAGTGACTCTTTAATGTTTTGGGGCTGTTTTTCTGCCAGAGAACATATTTTTAGGATACATGGCATCATGGACTCTATCAAATATCAACAGATATTAAATGAAAGCCTGAAAACTTAAAATGGGCCATGGTTGGATCTTCCAGCAGGACAATGATCCAAATCATACATTAAAATCAACACAAAAATGGTTTACTGACCACAAAATCAAAGTCCTGCCATGGCCATCCTAGTCCCCTGACTTGAAACCCACAGAATACCTGTGGGGTGAACTGAAAAAGAGAGTCCATCAGCGTGGACCTTAAAATGTGAAGGATCTGGAGAGTTTCTGTATGGAGGAATGGTCTCAGATCCCTTACCATGTATTCTCTAACCTCATCATGCATGTTAGGAGAAGACTCAGAGCTGTTGTTTTGGCAAAGGGAGGTAGCATAAAGTATTGACTAAAAGGGTGGCAATAATTGTTGCACATATTTAACAAAAATATATTTTTTATGAATCTGTTTTTTTGCAAAATGTTTGATATCCATGAGAGCAGAGTATTTTTGTGAAACTTTTTAACAAAAGATCAAAATATTAAACAATAAAGACAATTTTCCACAGCCTTCTTGGCTCATATTTACCAAGGGAGCCAATATTGGTGTGCAATCACTGTATAAATACTACGTGTTCAATTTCATCATCCTTGCAATAACAAGCATGAGAAACCATCCAGTAGGATAATTTGTTTTTGTTTTGTTTTTTAAATTGAATTTATTCACGGATTAATACAGTGAGGGGAAAAAAGTATTTGATCCCCTGCTGATTTTGTACGTTTGCCCACTGACAAAGAAATGATCAGTCTATAATTTTAATGGTAGATTTATTTGAACAGTGAGAGACAGAATAACAACAAGAAAATCCAGAAAAATGCATGTTAAAAATGTTATAAATTGATTTGCATTTTAATGAGGGAAATAAGTATTTGACCCCTCTGCAAAACATGACTTAGTACTTGGTGGCAAAACCCTTCTTGGCAATCACAGAGGTCAGAAGTTTCTTGTAGTTGGCCACCAGGTTTGCACACATCTCAGGAGGGATTTTGTCCCACTCCTCTTTGCAGATCTTCTCCAAGCCATTAAGGTTTCGAGGCTGACATTTGGCAGCTCGAACCTTCAGCTCCCTCCACAGATTTTCTGTGGGATTAAGGTCTGGAGACTGGCTAGGCCACTCCAGGACCTTAATGTGCTTCTTCTTGAGCCACTCCTTTGTTGCCTTGGCCATGTGTTTTGGGTCATTGTCATGCTGGAATACCCATCCACGACCCATTTTCAATGCCCTGGCTGAGGGAAGGAGGTTCTCACCCAAGATTTGATGGTACATGGTCCCATCTATTGTCCCTTTGATGCGGTGAATTTGTCCTGTCCCCTTAGCATAAAAACACCCCCAAAGCATAATGTTTCCACCTCCATGTTTGACGGTGGGGATGGTGTTCTTGGGGTCATAGGCAGCATTCCTCCTCCTCCAAACACGGCGAGTTGAGTTGATGCCAAAGAGCTCCATTTTGGTCTCATCTGACCACAACACTTTCACACAGTTGTCCTCTGAATCATTCAGATGTTCATTGGCAAACTTCAGACAGGCATGTCTATGTGCTTTCTTGAGCACTGCAGGATTTCAGTCCTTCAGGGCGTAGTGTGTTACCAATTGTTTTCTTGGTGACTATGGTTCCAGCTGCCTTGAGATCATTGACAAGATCCTCCCGTGTAGTTCTGGGCTGATTCCTCACTGTTCTCATGATCATTGCAACTCCACGAGGTGAGATCTTGCATGGAGCCCCAGGCCGAGGGAGGTTGACAGTTCTTGTGTTTCTTCCATTTGCGAATAATCGCACCAACTGTTGTCACCTTCTCACCAAGCTGCTTGGCGATGGTCTTGTAGCCCATTCCAGACTTGTGTAGGTCTACAATCTTGTCCCTGACATCCTCGGAGAGCTCTTTGGTCTTGGCCATGGTGGAAAGTTTGGAATCTGATTGATTGATTGCTTCTGTGGACAGGTGTCTTTTATAAAGGTAACAAGCTGAGATTAGGAGCACTCCCTTTAAGAGTGTGCTCCTAATCTCAGCTCATTACCTGCATAAAAGACACCTGGGAGCCAGAAATCTTTCTGATTGAGAGGGGGTCAAATACTTTATTTCCCTCATTAAAATGCAAATCAATTTATAAAAATTTTTACATGCATTTTTCAGGATTTTCTTGTTGTTATTATGTCTCTCACTGTTCAAATAAACCTAGCATTAAAATTATAGACTGATCATTTCTTTGTCAGTGGGCAAACGTACAAAATCAGCAGGGGATCAAATACTTTTTTTCCTCACTGTATCACTCTACAGCCATAATCTGTTCATTTTTTGTTTCCTGAGTTTGCTGTTCTTCTCAACTAAAACTAAAATGGTTTCGTGGTCCACTACAGTTGACATGCTATAAAAAAATAAAAATAAAAATAAAATAATAATAATAATAATAATAATAATAATAATAATAATAATAATATTTTAAAACCCAAAATGGTTAGGAAATCAAACAAAACAAAAAACATTAGATGACATTTTTCTCCTTGGGTCTCAGGAGGATATACATAATTCATTTATTTATAAGTAAGTATGAATTAGAAATGGAGGCTTAATACCAACTGTAGCTGTGATTATAATAGCGAAGTAAGTCAATCTCAGTCCTTGGCTTAGGTGATATTAAACATATCAACAAAAGTGTAACACTGCCAAAGCGTCCATCACGGAGTGGCGAATACACTGGAAGTCTGATTTATTTGGCTTTTTTTGTCTTTTAATTAGTATCGTGATTGTTTTCATTATTGAACAAGCATTTTAAAACCACTGTGCATGTTGATGTACAGATACTGTAATTTTTCATTTATTTTCATCAGCAGACATGCTCTTAACTGAGACCTGTGTGGAGACACCTTGCATCTTCACTAGAAGACAAAGCAAGGATAATCCTCTGAAAAGAACGAGCATGGATGTTTTTCACGATGGACCTGAGGAGAATACTCTGAAAAGAAAGAGGATGGCTTTTTCTCACGAAGGACATGTGCCTCAGACTGAGGAGACACCAGAAAAAAGGAGAACAGAAACAGAAGAGGATGTGAACAGAGAAAAAACTGAGAATGATTCAGAGGCATCCTACTCCTTTGTTGAAAGACAAAGCGAGGTGAATCCTCAGGAAAGAAAAAGCATGGATGTTTCTCATGAGGAACTTGAGCTCCTTCCAGTGGAGATACCAGGAGAAAGGAGGAGAACAGAGGCAGAAGAGAAGGATGTGAACAGAGAAAAAACTGAGAATGATTCAGAGGCATCCTACTCCTTTGTTGAAAGACAAAGTGAGGTGAATCCTCAGAAAAGAAAAAGGACGGCTGTTTCTCATGAGGAACCTGAGCTCCTTCCTGAGGGGCCACCAGGAAAAAGGAGGAGAACAGAGACAGAAGAGAACCATGAGAAGTCAGAAAACTACTCCTACTCCTTCGCTAGAAGTCAAAGCAAGATGAATCCTCTTACAGAAGAGAACCAGGAAAAGACAGGAACACAGCCTGTTAGAAGAATCAACCCTTTTCGAGAAGGTCTGTCCATAGTCATACTTTTCATATTACTAACATTTTATTTTTAATAATAGCTGTTACCTGTGGACATATCACAGAGTGAAAATTAATATATATATAATATACAGTATATACACACACATATATATATATATATATATATATATATATATATATATATATATATATATATATATTAATTAGTGCGTGTGTATATATACATATGTATATATATTTATATACACACATTATTTTATGTATATAGCAAAGTTTCATGGACGCTACCTTTTGGGAGAGCTGCTGGGACAAGGAGGCTTCGGTGCCGTCTACGCAGGCATTCGGAAATCCAATGGGCAGAAGGTGAATATCAGCACATATACAGTTAAATGTCACCACTGACCGCAATACAACACCTGTAGAGTGTTACATATTAATGAGTGTACCAATGATACAATCATGTATCATGTATCAAACGTCTGTTTTTTTTTAAATCAAAATAGACTGTGTGTAGCTATTACACCTAAAAGCTACAATAAGTAACCAGAAATGATTGTACACATTTGAACAATGAACCTGAAAGTTAAATAGTTAATAAAATGACAACAAAGACAACAGTTCCATTAAATACAATACCAATCACCAACTTAATTGATTTATCCTTAAAGGAAAACTCCACCCTGAAACACCTTAAACCTGTTTATATGAGGTTCATAGAGGATTTGGTGTTAATTTGTTTGTTGGTGTTATAGTTTCATGATTGCTGTGAGAAGGTATTGGTTGTCTGCTGCCCTGATGTCACAGGAAGACATTGCTAGCACAGTTACAATGGCGTTTAATGGAATTAAAAAAATATATATATATATGTTAAAGGCTTGTGTTTTCTAGGTAATAATTTCTGGGTATTAAATCAAGTCCTACATTTAGTTTGTAATACGCACAATGGAAATGAGCGCACATGCACTGAGAGCGTTCTCTGTCTTGCGAGCCGAGTATCGGCCCTTTGCATACTCTCCTCTCGGCTGCTGGATGGTAGAATTTTCCCGTGCCACACACCATTCACTGGCCGTGTGTGTGTCGGTGGCCCCGGCCCCGCAGCCACGCACTCTCCAGCTGTCCAAAACATTGGTGGTGCTGAAGTGGAGCTGTCTCTTCAGCACCACAGCGGCAGTCGCGGGAGGAACGATCTTTGTTTCTTGTGCACTGGTCGCCGGCCTTTCGCCACAGTTCGTATCAGCAGACTACACATGAAAACTGTAGCGAGGTTCGATAATATCAGTGTAGCTAATGATTTATGTGTTGCAGGTGGCCATTAAAATTGCGTTCAAGCAAGAAGACGAACTGTTTACCACTCTGGTAAGTAAACTTAATTTACTTTTATGATATTCCAGATGAGGGCATATGGTGGCTTACTGGTTAGCACCGTCAGTGTTGGGGGTTCGATTCCCGACACTCTGCCTTGTGTGTACGAAGTTTGCATGTTCTCCCCGTGCTGCGGGGGTTTCCTCCGGGTACTCCGGTTTCCAAAGACACGCATGATATGCTGATTGGTGTGTTCGTAGTGTATGAGTGGGTATGAAAGTGTATGTGTATGTGATTGTGCCCTGCGATGGATTGGCACCCTGGGTGTACCCCGCCTTGTTCCGCACGCTCCCTGGATAGGCTCCAGGTAGGACAAGCATTATAGAGGATGGATGGATGGATATTCCAGATGAAAAACATTTTCTAGAGCAAAACAGTGAAAGTGGCAAAACTTGACTAAAAAACAAAACATGTGAAGTAAACATTGAGCTATTCAAAATGCGTGCATTGAAAAAGGATTCAAAACTACCACAGGGTGGCCGTGTGGAAGTCAAACGTAAAATCACATGCATGTCTCTTCAATCCAATACTAAATGTCTGTTCTGTTTTTAGCCTGGTGAAACACGTAGACTCCCTCTTGAGGTGGCGCTAATGGAGCTCGTGTGCAAGCCGCCTCGCTGTCCACATGTGATAGAACTGCTGGAATGGTTCGAGACGCCCACATTCTTCATCTTGGTTCTGGAGTTTCCCGACCCCTGCGTTAATCTCTACAAATACTGTAGCTCTCTTAGTGATGCAATGTCTGAATCTCAGGTGAAAACCATCATGAGGCAAATAATTTGGGCTGCAATTCACTGCCAAGGACGGGGTGTGATCCATCGAGACATCAAGGAAGAAAACATTCTCGTCAACCCCAAGACCCTCGAAGTGAAGCTGATCGATTTCGGTTGTGGTGCGCTGCTTAACGACAGCCACAACACACCATTTGCAGGTAATTGCACCTAAGAGATGAGTAGCTTTGATGTGAATTTGGTGGTGGATCGTTTTTGTGATCTTACTGACTGACGACACTCTTTCTCTGTCTTTCATTCAGGCACTACACTTTTCCTTCCACCTGAACTGATCGTTAAAGGAGAGTACGAGGCGGAACCTGTCACCGTCTGGAGTCTTGGGATACTCATGTACAGCCTGTTATGTGGACAAGAGCCTATTTATGATCATTACAATATTGGTGAAGGTGACATGTACATACCCGGTGAACTGTCTGAAGGTGAGAAAATACAGATGCTTTACATGCAAACCTGTACACAAAGCTTAGCAAAAAAGATAGGATTATACTTATTTTAGAAATGACTAGCTGAAGTTACAGTTGCTAATCTTCTGTTTTAAGCAATTACATTACTGCACACACAGCTTCCTGCAAACTGATAAACTGGTGCCTGCAATCCGTTCCTGAAAGAAGACCAAGCCTGGAGGAAGTCATCTTAGATAACTGGTTCACAGCATAAGAAGAGGCCTAAACACATTACATTACATTGCATTTATGGCACGCCCTTATCCAGAGCGACTTACATTTATCTCATATTATAAGATCTCATTTTTATCTTATCGCACACATCTCATTTTGAAAAAATAACTAAACGGTTGAGGGCTTCGCTCAGTTGTGGCCCGGTTCACATCCCAGCACTGCCAAGCTGCCACTGCTGGGATTTGAACTGAGCTACAACTACCTACTTCCCATGTAAACTCACTTTGTCTAGTGCACATGTATTGTACTGAATACCTACACCACCAACAAAAACATATTGCTATACCATACTACAGTTTTAAATATGTCAATATTTATGAGGATATCTGTACCTTTTGGTTGTACAGATTCCTTAACGAAGAAAAAACAAACAAACATGGAATCAAAAAGCAGCCAGGGATTTCCCAAGTCAGTGAGATGTGTGCTGTAAAATATTCAAACAAAGTCATAAAAGATGCAAGTCATGAATTTGTAACCACACTTGACTTACGGTAGCCAAAATTTAGCCTCTCCAACAACCATAACAGTTGAGCTGCTGAGCTCTGCTCATTCTCCTTAAAAGGACGATTGCAATTCACCTTGCAGGCAGCAGAGGCCTCTATAGATTGCTTTTAAATCTAAACAGGAAAAAAAAACAAAAAAAAAACAGGCAAAAATAATCATGTGATTCAGTAAATCGACACAAAAGATAATTTGAGAACATTTTTCATTTTGATTTACACAAATACAGTTAAGAATATTTTATTATAACATAAAATATATAGATAGACGATACATCATAGACGACAGCTTGGTTTACAGTGAAAATAAAATAGCAAGTTAAAATATAATATTTCTTATTAGATTATCATGTATTTCTAGTCTTGTTCAACTGGCAGAAATGTTTTATTACAATTTCAATTAAAAAAGAAGCAAAATGAAACCAATAGTACATTACAATTTCAGGCTTTGGTTGAGGGAAAAAGGGTACTTCAGTCACTAAAGGCTTTATAAGACAGCATTCATTTACCATATGCACCATGACCAGTGGCACACATTATTCTGGTTTTATGACCGCGTAATGCAAATATCCAAATCTAGACTAGACATGAGTCAAACACAGTGTGAGTGTTAACTGAGTGTTGGTGGCCATGATTAATACATCATCCAATGACAATGTACAAACAATAATTAAAAGATCATTCGTACCAAGACATATATTGTAGCGGGATCAGCCCAGGGGGGAGAAGGCGTAGCACAAACACACGGGAGGCAGGTTGTAGTGAGAGAAGTGAGAGAGAATCCAGGATTTATTTGTCCTTCAGTCAGTGGTGGTGTGTGTGTGTGTGTGTTTGTGTGCGTGTGTCCTCCGGGGCGTGTCGGGATTCCCGGAAGAGTTGGGAAGAAGCGGTTCCCTATGCCGGTTTCTCAGCGTCACCACTGTCCTCGTCTGTCGTCGTCGTCCTCGTTCGGGGCGGAGCCCTCTGTGAGCGGAGAGAGAGAGCGAGAGAGAGGGAGAGAACGCGAACGGTTAAGTAAACCCGTGTTGCGCGGATTCGGCGGCAAATACCTCGTGTCATTAGCTGCCTACGTAGCCGAGTTGGTCTCCAGCCTTCCTTGGGCGGAAGGGTGTCCTTTTATCCCCTCCTTCTGGAGCTGTATTGGTGAACCTCTCGCTCCCGGTTCGCCAACGCCGGCGAGGCGTGGGTGGCTCCACCCTGCCGTGACGGCCCTTCCGGTTAGCGTTGGGACCGGCGCGAGGCTGCCCGCCTCGTGCCGGGCGGCAGTCGGGGAAGGAGCGAACCTCCTAGTTTGCGCGTCGGGTGTTGGTCCGCCATGACAGTACCCCCCCCTCAGCTCCGAGCCTACTGCCGCTGGGCCCAGAGCGTGTCTCGTCGTGAGAGCCCATCTGCATTCCCGTGCAGGGCCCCCTGCCCAGTGCTGGACCTGGAAGGTGAAATCCTGCAGGGCGAGAAACCACCGAGTGACCCGGGCGTTCGTGTCCTTGGCCTTGGCCATCCATTGTAGGGGCGCGTGGTCTGTGACCAGGACAAAGTGTTGGCCCACTAGGTAATACCTCAACTCTTCAATGGCCCATTTGATTGCCAAGGCTTCCCGCTCCACCGCGGCGTACCTCTTTTCCGCGGGGGCCAGTTTCCGGCTGATGTAGAGGACCGGGTGCTCTTCTCCGTCGAAGGTTTGGGAGAGGACCACGCCCAACCCTGTTTCAGATGCGTCGATGTGTACCGTGAAGGGGAGCGTAAAATCCGGGTTCCGCAACACCGGGGCGCTGGTGAGGGCCCGTTTCAGGGCTTGGAAGGCCCTCTCCGCCTCGGTTGACCATTTCACCCGGTCCGGCTGGCCCTTTTTGGTGAGATCTGAAAGAGGTGCAGCTATCGCCGAGAAGTTAGGCACAAATCTTCGATAGTACCCTGCCAACCCCAAGAAGGCACGTGCCTGTTTTTTCGATGAGGGGCGAGGGTAGTCTCTTACGGCTTCGATCTTCCTCATCTGTGGCTTCAGCAACCCCCGCCCAATGCGGTACCCCAGGTACTGTGCCTTGGTTAATCCCAGGTGACATTTCTTGGGGTTGGCTGTCAGTCCGGCTTTCCGGAGCCCCCTCAGGACCTCCCCCCAGATGGAACAGGTGGTCCGACCAGGTGGAGGAGTGGACGACGACATCGTCCAAGTAGGCGGCTGCGAAGCTGCAGTGTGGTCGTAGGACGATGTCCATCAGCCGTTGGAAGGTGGCTGGTGCTCCGTGTAGGCCAAAGGGGAGGACCCGGTACTGCCAGTGGCCGGTGGAGGTACTAAAGGCCGTCTTGGGCCTGGCGTCGGGCGCTAGGGCAACTTGCCAATACCCCTTGGTGAGGTCCAGGGTGGATATAAAGCGGGCCCTCCCCAGTCGCTCCACCAGGTCGTCCACTCGGGGGAGGGGGTAACTATCGAAGTCCGATACCTGGTTCAGTCCTCGGAAGTCGTTACACAGGCGCATGCTTCCGTCGGGTTTCGGTACGACGACGATGGGACTGGACCAGGGGCTGGATGACTCCTCGACGATCCCATCCCTTAGCATTCGCTCCACCTCCTCCTCGATGGCCCTCCACCGGGCTTCAGGGACCCGGTAGGGTCTCTGTCTAACTACCACGCCGGGGGGTGTCTTGATCGCGTGGTGAACCACCTGGGTCATTCCAGGGGAGGAGGAGAACACCTGCTCTGCGGATTGGTCCACCATCTCATTGAGTTCTTCTTCGCGCGGGGGTGAGGTCTTCCCCCAAAAAAACGGCCCAAGGCACGCTTGTCAGGATCTGTGTCCCGGCCCGCGTACGCCGAAACCATCGGGGCTGGTTCCACCCACCTCTTCAACAGGTTGATGTGGTATAACTTCCCGTCCGTACGCTTACCGGGTTGTTGCAGGCGGTAGTTGACGGCTCCCCGTCGCTCAAGGACCGTATACGGGCCCCGCCACCGGGCCAGGAACTTGCAGGCGCTGCTAGGCACTAGGAGAAGGACCTGATCCCCCGGGTGGAACTCTCGGGGCTGTGCCGGGCGGTTATACACCCGCTGCTGTTCCTCCTGCGCAGTGCGCATATGTTCCTGCACTGTTGGCGCCACGCGGTCAATTCTATCTTGCATCTCCTGCACGTACTCAATGATCGAGCGGTACGGGGACGGCTGTTCCTCCCAGGCTTTGCGGGCACCGTCCAGAAGTCCCCTCGGCCGCCACCAGTGTAGCGGGATCAGCCCAGGGGGGAGAAGGCATAGCACAAACACACGGGAGGCAGGTTGTAGTGAGAGAAGTGAGAGAGAATCCAGGATTTATTTGTCCTTCAGTCAGTGGTGGTGGTGGTATGTGTGTGTGTGTTTTGCGTGCGTGTGGCTGGATGAGGGAAACCCGGCGGGGGCGGGGCTGGCGCAGCGGCATCCTCCGGGGCGTGTCGGGATTCCCGGAAGAGTTGGGAAGAAGCGGTTCCCTATGCCGGTTTCTCAGCGTCACCACTGTCCTCGTCTGTCGTTGTCGTCCTCGTCCGGGGCGGGGCCCTCTGTGAGCGGAGAGAGAGAGCGAGAGAGAGGGAGAGAACGCGAACGGTTAAGTAAACCCGTGTTGCGCGGATTCAGTGGCAAATACCTCGTGTCATTAGCTGCCTATGTAGCCGAGTTGGTCTCCAGCCTTCCTTAGGCGGAAGGGTGTCCTTTTATCCCCTCCTTCTGGAGCTGTATTGGTGAACCTCTCGCTCCCGGTTCGCCAATCTGCTGCCGGTGAGGCGTGGGTGGCTCCACCCTGCCGTGATGGCCCTTCCGGTTAGCGTTGGGACCAGCGCTGCCGGGGCGGCAGTCGGGGAAGGAGCGAACCTCCTAGTTTGCGCGTCGGGTGTTGGTCTGCCGCGACTAATATATATATTTAAAAACAACATATGAACTATTCTTCACTAGTGCATATTCATCCTTGGATAAAGTTGTTATAAGATCTCTTGCAATATGTCTAATAAAGCCAATTGAGTTGTATTTTGTGCTATTCATTCATAATGTATTTCTTAAATATTTAAAAATAAATAAAAATTTGAATGTGTTTCCTCGTGAGAATTTCTTTCATCAGTCTGCAGTGAAGTGATTAGTGCCATGAAGAAGTGCTTATATCAGTGATTGCTCCAACTTTAGTCTTTTGTAAATATTTCCCTTTGTTACTGTACTGGACCACAGAGATGAACATTGCAGCAATCTCGTAAAAAAAAAACAAAAAACTCCAAAGACTAAAAAAGCAACGTGAAAATCAAAGTGGATTTTTAAAAAGAGAAAATGGGACACTTTTATATACAGTATACACCACAGTCTCAGCCTCACATGTCCTGCTCATGGAGTATCTGATAACATTTTTTCCCCTTTTTGTCCCCACCCATTGCCAGAATTTGTTTTACAAAAAAACTTTCTTCTCACATTTTTTTTTTTCCCCCCCCTTTTTTTTTTATAAACCCCTGTACACCTGAACATTCATGCAGTTATCTAATCAGCCAATCATGTAGCAGCAGCGTAATGCAGGAAATCATGCAGCTACAGGGCAAGAGCTTCAGTTAATCAAATGGAATATGCGTGATCTCTGTAACTTTAATCATTGTAGGTTCCAGCAGGGCTGGTTTTAGTATTTCAGAAACAGCTGACTGCCTGGGATTTACACCAACAACAGTCTAGAGTTTACACTCAATACTCAAACCAGCAGGTCTGGTACCAACAACCATTCCAAGATCAAAGTCACAGCGATCACACTTTTTCATCATTTTGATGTTTGATGTGAACATTAACTGAAGCTCTTGACACGTATCTGCATAATTTAGTGCATTGTGCTGCTGCCACATGATTGGCTGATTAGATAACTGCATGAATTGGCAGCTGTACAGGTGTTCCTAATAAAGTTGATGGTGAGTGTATATTCACTTCCATGTGAAATCCCACAGAATCCCATCTTTACTAGGTTATTAAAAAAGGTTTGTTTGAAGTAGTTAGTGGCCAGTAAACCAAGACAGGTTTTAACTCTTAGTTACCCTGAGCCTCCCGTAGGAATGACCTCATACCCTAGACAACTTAGGATATGAAATACACCCTATGAAGTTTACCTGTGGGTTTACTATAGAGTCAGTAAAATGTCATTTGGGATTCAGCCCATATTCTATTCTATTTTATTATATTCTATTAACATCAGTTAAATGTATAATAAGAGACTGACTTACTAGAGAATTCATTGAGGTTAAATTTGCATCATCCAGTAAATGCAGTTGCCTAACTTTGCATTGCTACACAAGGGTTACAAAATGGCATTGCGGATGTATACTCTTAACAGATTTTGCCTCTTGTCTTTCTGTTCAGCACAAAAGTACTGCATTCTAAATGGAGGCCTCCAAAAACCTGCATTGCTGCTTACAAGAAAGATGTATATCATCGCTAATTACTGTAATCTTTCAGCCATTCATCATCAATTGAACCTCATTAAGCAGTCATTTAATAAAAGTTGTGTTTAAATGTTTTCATGATTTACAAAAAAAAAGCTCCATATTCAAATGCGTATGTTGATAAATAGCAAATCAGCCACATATTACTAAGTGTATTGATGGCAGAGGATGATTTATATTTGGCCACACCCACAAAATGCCATAAAAGGTAAAGCATATAGAGAGCTGAAAACGACAAAATGATAACTCATGGCGAAAGAAGTGCAGCTTGTGCTAAATCTTCCAGAATACACATAGGTCCTTCATTTATTGGGTGCCATTTCTTTTCCTAATCTTATTAGTATTAATGTATGGATTTGTTCTGAATTGCTTTCGTTCATATCATTAATATGACATGCCCAATGTCACAAAATGTGCACTTAAATTGTGTGTCAATTGACATGAATAATCTATATAACCTGGACATAATCCATATACACAATTGCAGTAACTCAGAACAATTATATGATTTGATGCCTGTAAATTGAGGTCCACGTTATACGTGAATGTATACAAACTTAGGAGCTCTTATAGGATATGAACATTTTTCAAACTGCGTTTGTTGAGTAAATGCTCCTGCAAATGGTTTACAAATTAATTTGTTCTTAGCCAGCTTAATAAATCAGGTCTATTGCTTGGTAATTAATATGATCATGTTTAATAAACCCTTTTGGAGAGAGGTGTATTCCTGTTCTGTTTCTCAGAGCTGGAGAAGTTCAGGAACATGGTTCCCTTCGATCAGATGGCCATTGTGTCTCAAACTGGACAACGGAACGCTCACCTGTAGTCTTTTGGAATAAATGTGCACAGACTGTAAACATCACATCGTACTCGTTTTCCTTTCACTCATCATTTGGGGTCTAGTTTGGACTTTTATGCATTGGGAAGAGTTCACTTACCTTTGGTGTGTATTTGTTTTTCGATTGCTCCATGGCATGCTGTCGATATACACACTAATTACTGAGTGCATTATGAGATAATCGATAAGCATTGTTTAGAGGCTTAATCGGTTTAATAAGGGAGAGAAAGGAGAACAGGATAAAACTCCCATGTTATACTGTGCATTCTAGCACTCTAGCAAGAACTATGGTAACATGCTGGAGTCTTTGATTAGCGTTTTATCCTCTGTGAATAATGTGAATCTAAATCTGGTGCCAGAGTCCCCCTGTGTATTGAGAGACAGGTAGCGTATTACTTGTTATGTTCCCTGTAATCTAATCATTTACATACAGGTCAAAGATCTGTGTAATTACCTCTAATCTATCAACTCCATTCCTGTTGAACAAACTGGTTATTAACGTCTCAGTAAAAGAAAGGAATGCGTGCCTCATACCAAACAGATTTTTATGAACAGTTTCATTTAATAAAATGGTGCAGGACAGTTTGTTGTGATTTTACTTACCTGTACAGTAGCATGTGAAGTTTGCCTGCAAGATCGAGATTAAAGACTGCACTCATCTGCATTTTATTGACAATAGCTGGAACTTCAGATGCACACTGAGCATCAGATACAGTTTTAACATTCACAGCAAGCATCAGATTGAGGTTTGAATGAAACTGACATCTCCTTTGGATTAGTCTTATATAATTTAAGATAATTGATATTTTTTATTACGTTTATGTATTCGATTTACACACTTAATTGCCATGGATGCACTTGGGAGGATTGTGGCAAAGAGAATTGAGATTAATTCATTATGCTATGTCCAGTTAATTAGATAATTACATTAGCAGGGTGGCTTGGAGCAGTGGGTAATTGCCACCTCACAGCTCCAGGTTCCCCGTTTCCATCCTGAGCTCAGGTTATTGTCTGCGTGGAGTT